>JAAGKR010000002.1:453764-592916 GCA_011419295.1 Clarias macrocephalus | reverse complement strand
GCAAAACTTGCTAGAAAATATGACTTTTTTTCTTAAAAAAAAAAAAAAAAAACAAGAACAAAAAAGAAACACCTGCTCTATGATTTATTAGTGAGCACAGTACGCTAATCAAGCGTATAAAAGCTGGAGTGAATGTGCGCGGGTGACAGACACTCCCTCATAATAAAGTCACATAAATGAAACATGAGTTAGTTAGTAGGCATGGGTAAAGCAAATGGTACAAATCAGTGTTTAAAAAGCTTTCCTTTTCCCATTTAGAGTAAGTGATTATCATGCCATCAGCACTTGAACCTCTTTATGAAAAGAACTTTGTGTGTGTGTGTGTGTGTGTGTGTGTGTGTGTGCCTTCATCTCTGTCTCGTGTGTAAAACAAACCGATACACGCAAATGATATGCCGATGTGTTTCAGACTAAATCTGTAAATATTACAAAGAAGCGGAGTGAGGCTGTGTGTGTGTGTGTGTGTGTGTGTGTGTGTGTGTGTGTGGAACTCACACCAGACCCTTTAAAACACATCAATCCATTTATTAAACATTTTTTTTTCTCATTTGTGGTAGCGCCACATCCTCTGTACTCAGCTCTGGAGGGGGGTCGAATATTTATAGGACTATTCAGATGAGCTCTGAAAAGCGTGCTGTGTGTGTGTGTGTGTGTGTGTGTGTGTGTGTGTGTGTGTGTGTGTGTGTGTGTGTGTTGTTGGGGGTAGGGAGAGTAGTGAATTTCATCATTGCCTTGGCGCTGCCAGGCTTCGGCAAGTGTCAGACAGATTCTAATAAAAGTGTCTGGCCCCACGGTGGGCACCGGGCTGGCGCTTGCCGTGCCGCGGCTGACTGCTTGGTATGCGCGGAGCATGGCAGCGCTTCAGCTGTTGCTGGGGGCTTCGTGGTAAAGAGTCACACTGATTAGTTGGCATCGGCCATTGTTCGGTGCGAGACCAAACGGGGGGAGAAAATACAATTAGAGCCAGAGAGAGAGAGACAGTGAAAGAGACAGACAGAGAGAGAGAGAGAGAGAGAGACAGAGAGAGACAGTGTCTGAGGGGAAAGCGATTGTTTTTAGAAAACAGCATTTCTAATGTGGGTAATTTAGCAAAATTAGATTTTTTTAAAAGTTGAACACTCCAGGGAGGATGTAACAAAATTAGTCGTAACACTTAATGAGTTCAGTTCACGGAGGAGAAAAAAAAAAGGAAGAAAGAAAGGAAGAAGAAGAAGAAGAAGAGCGAGCCGTACTGTACCGAATGAACCCGGACTACTGCAGGTCTGCTGTTAAATGTCAGGCCACCTTTCCAGCGGGCGCGGATTGCCTGGGTGGCATTAGAGAAATTAATCTGCCGTTCGGTTCTGAAAGTCTGCGCTTATATTATGAGACGAGGAGGTGTATGTGTGTGTGTGTGTGTGTGTGTGTGTGTGTGTGTGTGTGTGTGGATTTAATTAAGCAGCAGAAACTGTACCGGGAGTCAGACTTTCTGTTAGTGAGGAGGAAAGGAAAAAAAAAAACAACAACTGATGAGCAATGAGCATGTGTTTACTCAATATGTGAAACTCTTTTAAGGACAAGGTGGTGAATAAATGAAGGAACACGAGGAGAGACGAGCGTAATTGATTGAGGACTGAAGGACGAACTCGATGTCTGGGTGAAATTATTTCATTGTAAGAATTTAATATTGTTTTAATATCGAGCACGAACCTCCTTTTAAGCTCCCTGACGGTGTTTTGCCTTTTTTCCCCCCCTAAAAGTCGATATTCGATGCGGCTTCGTTAAGAGAATCGTTAAAGGACTAATCTCTTATTGAGTCGAAATGGCGACTAGATGACATGTTAGCAGTCTACGCACCTTGACGCACATGCGGTGTTTTATTGGCGTTGAGTAACGGAGGTCTGACGACACAGTGTGCTGCCTAGTGGCCTGTTAAGGGAAGAACACATCAACAGCTGAACAAGTTTGATAAAAGAAATATCTTTATTGTTTTAATAAATTTTTTGTAACTTTTATGCAACAACCAGACAATCGATAAGCGGAACATAGATTCACTACAGAACATGCGGCGCGCCGTGAGCTGCGTGGAAAAGGAAAGAAGAGGAAAAAAAGAAAAGAAAAGAAAAAAAACGAAGAAAGGCGTTGTCTAGACGGCAAACTGCTGTAACAGCAGCTTCCTGGACAGGTCTGTCTGTCTTTCTAACTGCTGCACCGCGCCGTCCACCCTGCTCCGGTTTAGTCCCCGTTCCTACGCCGCGGTCCGGCATCCTTCCTGCGTCTTCCCGATCCTCGGGAGGAAAGTTCTGAGTTCTGAGTCGCTCTTGCCCTCCGCCCAGGTCCCAAGAGCCTAACCCGTGATTTTGCATTCACTCAGCTCACAAGTTAGGGTCTCAGGGAACAGGAGAAGTACAGCATGGTCCGAAGAGGTGCAGGGGTTAGAGTGTGTGTGTGTGTGGGGCAGGGGGGGGGGGGGGGGGAAGAGCCAGGATAACGTCTCTGTCCTCTTGTCTATCAGACATACACACAAGCACAAACACACACACACACGCTCTCTTTCCTGTGTGGCTGCTCTTTGTTCGGCGTCCGACTCTGTTCGCCTCGGCGGGCCAAAGCTCTGTCTGGTACCGGTTCAACAACACCGGCCCTCTGCAGACGGATCAAGATATAAAAACACACACACACATACACACTCTCACTCTCTCCCCCTCCTATCCACCCTGATTTTTCACCAGATAACTTGTCCTGCATTCCGTGTTATCCGCTACAATCCGAACGCTGACCCTACCGGACGAGAGCAGAGGACGAGGCAATGCGTCCGCTAAAACAAATGAGTTTAAGAAAAAATAAATGAAAAAGAAAAATCCGAAAGAACACGCCTTTGAGACTTTTTCATCTCACCATCAGAAATGCAGCGGCGAGTCCAAGGCACCCTGCTCTGCTCTAACTAGCCTTTGTTGGCTGAGGTAAGCCCCCCGTCAGACGGTCAGTCTCTCTCTCTCTCTCTCTCTCTCTCTCTCTCTTCTTTGTCTTCAGAGCCACAGTACTGGTGTGCATCTCTCACCTTGCTGATCTGCTGCGAGCGGCGCTGAATGGAGAGGCAGAGGTGCAGCTCAGACATGGAAAAAAAAGGGGGAAGGACTCAGGATTCGCGCCTCTGGCAAACAAACGATACGGTGTCGGCAAAAAAAAAAAAAAGAAAAAAAAAAAAGAAAAAAGTGTGAGACGCTGAACGGCGGCGGCTGCGGTTCTCCTCTGCTCCCCCTTACACCCCCTCCAACCTGCACTCATTTAACTCAGACACACACAGCCACTGCGCCACCCCCCGCCACCCCCACCTCCCTTCCTTACGACAGTGGTGCGCTCCGCTCCGGACCCAAGTTGTCATTCAGATGTGATCGCCGGATCGATCGGTGGAGACGCGGCAGCGCCGGCTTTTCTCGCCGCCTTCTCGCGAGTCCCAGCATCACACCGGCCCCGATATCAATTTCAAAAGCACACGCGCCAGCCTGAAATGTCGTTTTTTTTTTCTCGCCACGCTTGCATACAAACACATGCACACACACACACACACCACTACCAACCAGACTCCGCCCCCCACCCCCCCCCCCCCACAAACAATCAGCCAGCATCCTCCTCCTCGAGGGAATATGGAATGAGCGGACGCTGCCGGAAATGAGAACGGCTCGACACGCGCCTTAAACGACCCCTCCTCCTCGCCGCTTCTCTCGCGCACACACGGGCACGCCGTCTGAGCCGACACGTATGATTTGTCATTTCAGAGTCGCGGTAAAAGGTAAGAGGAACGAACGTCTGCAAGCGCGCAAGGGTGAGAGAGAGAGAGAAGGTGAGCGAGCTGTCCCAGACAGAGGCAGGTCACTGAGGTGGGACAGGAGTGTGTGAGGTGAGGAGGCAGTCGTCTACCTACCTACCTACCTCCTACCGTCTACCCCGTCATCTCCTCTCCACCCCCCACCCCATCACACCACCACCACCACTGCTGCCACCATCAGCGCAATTGCTCTCTCTCTCTCTCTCTCTTTCATTTCATACACTCTCTCTCCTGCACCCTAATACCGGAAACGGTCACTCACTCACTCACTCACCCCCCGCTCCTCCCCTTTTCACCTAAAAAAATAAAATAAAATAAAAAATACTCGTCTTGATCATTTCCCACAGCGACCGCCCCCCCCCCCTCTTTCTTCCTCTCCTCCTTTCATTCCTCCTCCAGGTCGCCGCACCTGTCTGGCGTAGAGTCTCTCCAGCGCCTCGTGTGTCTGAGATCCGGTCGGCAGCAGCGTGCCGCGCTGAGAGCCCTCCCTCTCTCTCTCTCTTCTCCTCTCTCTCTCTCTCTCTCTCCGTCTCACTCGCTCCATCTCGACTGCTGCAAAGCCTTCCTCCTGCACTGATCAATCCTTTCCTTTAGGGAAAAAAAAGGTCTCGCAGAATGAATGCACGTACACAAGACGCACAGCCGGCGCAACGCAACGGAACGCCACCACACACACACACACACTCAGGAGGTGTGTTACATTGCTAGAAGAACAATAACAACAACAAAAAAAAGCAACAAAGTGATGAGATTCTATCTATCTGTAAGGAGATGCAATCTACTGAAAAAGTATGTTGGATAATCCAGGATTTTACAAATTCCTATAATATGAAAAAAGAAATTTGTGGAAAGCAGATGGATCTTTTATTCGAATGTTCAGGAATAAACTGATCCGCCTCTGGGAAACGTAACTTTTCTTCACACACACACACAGACACACACACACACACACACACACACACACAGAGCGCAGTGCCACGTGACAAAACCACTGCAGTTCATCAAACAACACTTAAGAGAAAAACAACAACAACAAAAAAATTGCTCATAAAATCCTTTGGTCGAAGCAGCCACTGGTGTGTGTGTGTTTTTTTCTTTTCTTGAAGAGAGAAAAAAAAAAAGCAAAAGCAAAAAAAAAAAAAAAACCGAGCAGTCAGTCGTGGAGTCTGAATCAATTCTCCGAGGAGCAGACACATTTGATGAGATGGGATGATGGTTGATTTATCTGTCTGGGAGCGCTCCAGGACGGCCCGGTCTTAATCTCGCAACCTGTGACCTTCTCTCGCGGCTCCCTGCGGCGCGGATGGGGGTCGCGACCCTTTTCGCTGACAGCCGGTCATTGATTATGTGCTTAATGCAAACGCCGCTGCATTGCAGAGCCTCGTGCTCACACACAAACACTGAAAGGGCTGTGGTTCTGCAAGGGAACTTTGGCGATATGAAAGCTATGCTAAAGATGAAGGAGGGTGGCAAAGTGTGTGTGTGTGTGTGTGTGGTGTGCAGCGGTGAGGGCTGGTGAAATCAGCAGGGAAACCTTGAAGGAGTGATGGTGATCAATCAACTCTATTACCGCTCTGGCAGCGTCTGGGCCGGTGGCCAAGCTCATGCACACGCGGACCGTCAGCAGAGGGCCGCCGTCTCACACACAAACACCATCCAGACAATAAAGCGCGCACGCACATGAGTCCTCTCGCGCACACACACACACACACATTAGCGGCGACTATTAACCCGAAAGCGGACGTGTAAACGCACGCATACTCACGCGCCGACTGGAGGTGTTCAGCTCAGCGCCATTTTGTCGAGAAAAAGAGCGTTCTCGCAGCGAGAGTCGACACGTTTCTGCGCACGAGGTTGCTACTATTATAAAGGATCGGGATATTTAAAAAAAAAAAGAAAAAAAAAGTGATAATTGCTGATAGACTCAACGGTGGGAAACTCCAAACTATTTGTTTACAGCGTTCATGGCTATCGGCAGACGTCTACTTCTTACAGCAAAGACAAGCTGAGATCTGTTTTGTGTTTGCTTTTTTTTTTTTATATACATCTTTTCTCATTAAAGAATTTACTTTTTATAAATGTTATAAATCAAAATATATCCCAAAAACATTGTGCATCAAGTTTTAAAAGCATGCATCAATAATAATAATAATAAAGAACGTAATGTCTATACATTATGAATGAATCGGATGAAAAGCTTATGATATCTGTATTGTTTATGTTATTGTTTCAAATTGTCAATATTTACATTGAATGCGTAAAATCTGGAACCTTAAAATCTGGAATAATCTAATGATAAAGGAAATTATACTTATAACTTTGATGATCAAGATCATATACATATATAACATATATACTGTATGTACATGATTATATTTATTGTTTATTTGGATTCGCTATTTAACCGAATCATGAAGACGATGCTCATCTAAATGAACTCTAATATGACCTGAGACGAGAGCTCGAAAAGACGAGACGAGACGCGACAGGAAACATCCTTGTTCTTACCGACATCGATTCAATCCGAACGGGAACAGGAGAAACATGTTTGTTTGTTTTTTTAGAGACGTCGACATGATCGTTTGTTTAATGAAGGCTATAATAATGTTAAAGGATAATCTGTAAGAAAATCGCAGATGAATGAATGAGCGAATGTATACACACACACACACACACACACAGACACAAACAAGAGAGTAGTGACATGGGGGGAGTGCGCACACACACACACACACAGCATTAATGACCATCGTGTCTGGTCCCTGTAGATGACGGTCCGGTCTGCAGCCGCTGATCGATCCCATCGATTCGTCCCAGAGGTCAAAGGTCACGGGTGTATTGATGGGAGAAAGTGCTTTGCGCAGCAAAGGCCAGTCCTGACTCCAGACGGATCGATGACGTCTCAGTCACGTACATCACATGTGTATTCATTTGCCGTCAAATAATAGGATTCGGGCATTTTATTACCGCGGCGCGGCGTATCGCAGTGAGCAGCTCGGATGAAAACCATCTCGCTCGCTCGCTTCTTGGAGACCTTTCCACCACCGGTGATGCTCGGGTCATGTTCACCGACTTGGACGGGTGAAGGGCATCAGGCTAAGCGTTCAATTACACACACACACACAGGCAGACACACGCAAACTAACAATCAATTCCATCTGAGAACATGCGCCTGATGCCCTGCACCTACGCATCATCCGTGCATCCGTACTGAAGAACTGCTCATGTACTGTACTGTATATGAGGAAAATGAAGATCATCAATAACGCTGTAAATGCTTTACACGTTTCCGCCGTGTTTCTGTACGTGGAATCGACCGATCAGACTGAAGCAATCAATCCCTCATACGCTCTCCTGAAACATTTTCACCATTTTTAAGGCATTTCTTGTCCAGGCTCTGTTTCGGTTTTACAGTATTACATTTGTATGAAGATGGATTACGGCATCATGAGGAACGTGAAGATCCTTACTGAGTCGGGCCGCTATAACTTTCACAACGGAAAACGGCAGCGACAGGAAAAGTGAATGTCTGACATCGTCTCAAATGAAAACAGATCGACAACCAGGAATGTAGTATTGTAGCCAGCGGTGGTTGATATGAGAAAAAATATCATATCATGATCATTTTTTACGATACTTCTTTTTGTGATATTTTTTTAACTTTATTTAATCAAAAACAATTATTTATTAAACTTTTTTTCCTGAACATTATTAATGAATTCATTATGAATTATTATCTATTTTAAAACTTTATTCACGATTTTATATAAATATTTTAACAATAAAAGTTCATGATTAAGAAAATCTATATTAAAAAGATTTCCAGATGTGTTTTAATGTATCACAATATTGATATTATATTATATAATCATAATGCAAATCGTTTAAGAAATTTGATCATTCGGGTTTCAAAAAAACTGCATTTAGTGTAAGGACTAGAAAGAAATGAATGTACACAGTATATTGAACTGAATTTTCCAATTTCAATTAAAAAATTAAGGACATTTAGAATTGGACAATGAATCATAGTGTCCTGTTTACTCATCATGAAAGTTATGACAATTATGAATTGTTTCACATTTTCATTCGAAAGATGTTTTCACTTCACTGTGAACTCAATAAACAGTTTTTTTTTCAAGTCCAAATCTGTTTGAGAAAAGGAGAATTGTCTTTATTTATCCTTCCCTTTTTTTTTCTTTGACATGGACTCTTGTATGCTATTAAATCCTCGTTAAGATCCGAGCCCATTTGTTTGCGAACACTTGAGGGATGCGAAGTCGCAGAGACCGACGGTGGAAGTGAAACAAAAGTGTCTTCTTTCCTGCCCTATCTAATCCCGTAATTTATTTGTTCGGCTATCACATAAATCGAAGCCCAGCTGTAACCAATGAGTTGTAGCTCGGCCCTGCCGCGCCAGCTGGATCTGATTCTGCTGAGGCGGCTGGATTTCTCTGACACGCTTCGCTCTGCTACATCTGGAGGAACCATCGGGGTTCAGGGGGTGAAGACGAAAAAAAAAAACTGTTTTTTTTTTTTTTTTTTTTAAACAAACTCCTGCGAGTTCACTTCTCAGTGTCTGCCTAGCTTTAGGCTTTAAGCTGAATTTGTTTCTCTTAAAAAAAATTTTTTTAAAAAAGTTAAGACAAGGGATTAGTGGTTTGTCAGCAGTTATCAGTGTTTCCACAGCAAAAAGACTCGGGAAGGAAAGAAATCCTGAAGCGAAAAACTTTCCGACCATCTGATTTTATTTTGGAAAAAGATCCCGGGATGATAGACGGAACAGCTGATCCCGTTCGGAGAGGAGGGAGTTAGACGCAAAGCCAGGGATTCGGCACTTCTTCTATCATGCAGAACGTCCGCAGTCTGATCAGCGTCACGATTGAAAGAAACGCCAGAATTCAAGCGATACATGTGCATGTGTTCAAAAAAAAAAAAAAAAAAAAAAAAAAGAAAGAAAAAATAATACCCTAATAACACATAAGTCTTGTTCCTGTTCATCTGAAAAAGTTGCAACATATAAAAAGTCAAACAAACAAAAAATGTCTTAAAACGTTTGAAAGTTTAAAAGATGTGTGTTTTTCGTGCAAGTTGGCAAAAATATCCTGACCACAGTTAAAAATAAATAAATAAATAAAAAAAACTTGACAGATGTTTTATGTATTTGCGCAAGGAATCGCAAGGAATAAAACAACTGTACAGTCAGCATCATTTCACGGTAAGTAACAAATTAATTATTAAAGCAAATGACACTGAAGAGCATCGAACGACGCCCAGGTGAAACGTTTGGAGTTAGACAGAGAGGTGGAGTAAATGCTTGTAGATTTTCATTACAGGAAATTCAACCGGATTGGACTTAATGTTGGACGACATCTTGGTTGTGGATGACATGTCAGTGGTACAAAGTCAATCAAATTCACCTGTGCAGGAAAAAAGTGTGCAGTATTAACATGTGCAATATCACTGATATTTATTTGATTATACCAATTCTTTGTGTGTGTGTGTGTGTGTGTGTGTGTGTGTGTGTGTGTGTGTGTGTTGTTATGATCTCTGGAAACTTCTGTCACCAAAACAAATTCCTTGAATGTGCTTCGTATGTACTTGGCAATAAAAACCTCTTTCTGATTCTGGGTCTTAATGAATCAAGCCTGCATTAACACCCCAGGCTGTTTGTTTGTGCTTTAATTAATTAATGAATAGCGGTTAAGAGACACACAGCAGCATAAATCTACAATGAAAACTAAGTATGACTTAATCCGGAAGAGAGAATACGCTGTGGATGTAAATCTCCTGAGGCTTTTGCTCAGACAGTTCCAGGAGAAAACTAGTCACTGAGCAGCTGAGGATCCCAGCAATTTAATATTTAACATTTAATATATTTATATATATATATATATATATATATATATATATACTGTATACAATGTTCACAAGGCGTCCTTATTTATGTAACGGGTCTACGCACGAATTTCAGCATCAGCTCCGCCGATCTCTCCTCAGATCCAATTCATATTCATAATCGCGTTTCTGCCGCCCGGGCTTCGAGTCAAAACAGACAGTTATACGACGTCTCAGCGTCCTGATGAATGATTCTCGGTGACTCACGCTCCTAAATCAATTGCGCTGACGTCGGCAGGTTTTGCTTCATGACGGTGGAGTTGAGCCGCGCGGCGGGATTTCAGAGCCTCCTCCGTTGTTTTTCCTCCGCTCTCCGGTCCGCTCGAATGTGCTTTACAAGCAGTGGCGTGCGGCCAAAGCAACCCAGTGTCCTCGTTCTGCGGAGACAGCGCCCGTGTCGTGCTGCGCGGGAGAGCGAGAGAGAGCGAGAGAGAGGAACTCGGGTCCGGGAACGAGCCGTTCTGTACGCCTGAGCGCACGCTGCAGAAGATACTTCGTGTTTTCCACAGAGTGACATAAAGCCGTACATATATCAAAGACGCAATGCACTGCGGAGACCGTAACACGGAGACCCCTCGCATATGGTTTAGTTCCAGCGCTGCGTTCCATGCGCCCGCGCCTGCGTCTGGATTCTGTCTGTAAATCACTGGTTTGCAGCGCTGGGTAAAATGTCAAGGCCTGGTGGGATGAAGGAAGCCTTCACTGAGGCTGTGCAAACACACCAGGCAGTGAAGGATGAAAATGACTCCCTCATGTAAGCTGGATCGTGTGTGCGTGCTGATATCCAAACCTAATTTCCTCACGGTTTGCAGTATTATTATTATTATTATTAATAATGATAATAATAATAACGATATGTGGTCGGGTCGGACAAACGAATGGAAATGCAATGTGGACAAAACTTGGATGAGATTTCAAAAAGGGTTTTTCCGTCAAATATTTCATTTGTTCTGACGTGATGCATCATCGTGGCCGCTGAAAAAACACACACACACACACACACACACACACACACACACACACAGAAAGACAGGCTGCAATCATGCGCCCTAATTTTACAAGTGCCTCAAGTCTGTGATGTCAAATATTAAGCATGTTAAACAGAGAAGTGCTCGATGCTCCTTTAGTCCTTTAGTTCAAACCAAGAAAAACACTACACTGCTCCGACAAATCATTCTGTAATTTGTAGATTGATTGCACAATCTCAGCTTAGCCTATTTCCTTTCTGAGACGTTTTTGGTAAAAAATGCCGTAATCAAGTGAAGTAATTCACTCATGTCTGTTCATTACACCTGCAACTGTTGCCGTACGCGTCTTCTCGATCGCCGCGGATAAAGGGTTACGGATGTTTCGGCAAAATGGGTTTAAAAACAAACAAACAAACAAACAAACAAATAAACAAAACCCCAGAGATGAAGTATTGTGTCATCAGCGCTGGACGATTACTGAGGAAACAGGAATCAGCTTTTTGTTTTAATTTTACATTTATATTTAGAATGTAAACAGCCAAAACAGAGTATTGGTGCTAAACAAAGTGTCTCACCTACTGTAGGTCCGTAACTTTTTTAAAATTCAAATCTTTCAACGATCTTAACTGTCATTCAGATGAAACTTCAGATTTCACATGAAAAGACAAACATGAAAAAGCGTATTATTCTAAAATGCAAAATTGTTACGATATTGCAATGCGGATTTTACATGGTTACAGACACTACAGATTTAAGCAACAACTTTTACAGGTCATATGGTTCTAGAAGCTTTGTTAAGGTTATGTTTAACATTAACACTAACTCTAAACAATAAACTCGTGACCTGTAGCTGCATGATTATATTACGCTGCTGCTACACGATTGACAGTACAGGACAAACCCACAACATTCCATAGATTAATGCTTGATTAAGATTTATGATTAAGCATTTATTTATCTGTCCTTGCTCACATTCAGCAGGCATTTGACAAAATTCACTCACAAAATTTTGCCTGTTGTTTATTCTCTGATTTTATTGCAGTGAAATCTTTCTATTTTTCTATTTTATCCTATCGTTCTTAATTTAACAAATAAATAAATAACAAATATATCATTCTTTAATACACAAACGTATAATCGTATAATCATTTCAACTGCATATTGTACTGTGTATGGTTGCGTAAGTGACAAATACAATTGTAATTCTTGGTCACAGTAAATAAGGATGAATATTATTTAAAACCTATTTAAACAGCCGTAGAATTAATACTGTTCCAGAATCAGACTGCATTGAGAAACTAATCAAGATTGAGATTTTAATACTTGGCCAAAACATGATATCGGTGCTCATGTAGTCTCATGTACTGTAGGTGATGAAGTGAATTTACAGATAGGATCATATAACACCATTTTTTAAAAATAATACTTAATGCTACTTATCTCCTGATCCATGCTTTGTTTTTTGTAAATATGCATACGCATTCCTGTTTTTATAAGATCAAAAGAAATACGTTTACTGAATACAATTTCATGCCCTTTTATGTTTTCGTGTCTGTAACAGTTTTTAAAACTCAAATCTTTCGATGATCTTATTTGTCGTTCAGATGAAACTCTGATAATTTCGATTTCACATAAAAAGACATAAACCTGAAAAGGTGTTTTATTCTAAAATGTGCAAGTTGTCCAAGATGGTTATGGACACTACAGATTTTTTGCCTTTTAGGAGTTTACCAAAAACAATCTCTTTTTAACTTAGGCAATAATATGCTTTTAGAAGCTTACACTTAATTTTAGTATCAATACACATGAAGAAATATGAATAACTTACATTTTAAATGATTATTGTTTGAATCGAGACAGTATAACACTGATATAAAAGTGTTATACTGTGTTGCGGAAGCAGGATAGGTCACTTTCATGTTGAAAAAACCTCAGAAGTAGCTTCTTTGATGCGCACACATTTTCTGAATTATATGTACAGTATAACAATCAGCACGAATACTGTGTTTTGGCCGACTATATTTGTGCAGCTCTATGTCACTGATAGCTAGTGCTAGTTAGCACAAACTTTAGTGGGGGAAAAAAATCCCCTGCTGATGAACTGATGATGTGATTATTAAACCTGAACCAACAGTTTAACTGACGAGAGGGAAACTTGGATACCCACCAGCCTGACGCTGCTTTACCTATAAACAGAGCCTCAGATACGGTGATGAAATCCATAACTGTTCATGACAAGCGGAGGAAAGCAAAACAAATCTCTCAGACGGCACACCGATACTGTGCACAGGAGTAAAACTGAGAACTAACCAGAGAATGTCGCTGACCTTCAGCGTCTGATGTAAAAGATTTTTCTTCTTTATTTGATGCTTTTGAAACGTGCTTTAACCTCTGAAGGCGTGTGAACTCGGAGAAAATTACACGCCTTCAATCCAAATGCGGGTTCAGCACGGATCGAGACATAATACTACCTTTTATCATCAATGATATCACCTTCAGGATTGATGTGCAAAGAGCGTACGATAAGAAAACCACACCACGAGGGATTCTTCACCGCTGCAGTTCAGCCTGTGTGTTTGCATTGTAGGTGTATTTGTATTACATTACAGCCTGTGTGTGCTGTGGACTGTACACACTTAAAGCGGCGGATTAAACCGCCAAAAAAATTATATATATATAAAAATTATATATATATATATATATATATATATATATATATATATATATATATATATATAACCCTGCCAAATACCACTAATTGTGAGCGTGGGCTCCCCCTCGAGAAGGGGAAAGTTAATTAACCCGCCGCATTAAAGGAAACCGTAATGTGAATTCCTCTGTCACTTCGTATTAAGCGGTTAAGAGGCTTGTGTGCTCGCAAACTTTTTTTTTTCCTGCATGTTTTAAAATGTAAGCTACAAAACCCTGCGCATCCACCAATTACTTGCATAATACTTTACGTTTTTAATTCATGAATTATTTCAAGGAATGCGCCGGACGCTTATCGGGTGCACCGGATGTGTTTAGTGTGATTAATTAAACATAACATTCATTAACTTAAAAAAAAAAGGTAATTTATCTGGCTCAGTGAAGCTATTGGTCTTTAGTTGTGTAACTCGGACACAATCACATTAAATACGAACCGCTCGCGTCGTTCAAGGCCGGCGGTATTTCGATAGTTTTCGGGTTTCTGCTAGTTCTAATGTTTGTAATGAGGGAGATATACTGTGTGTGTTTGTAAAAAACTACAGGCTCCACCCACCCACTTTTTTTTCTCCAAACTTTTGTACAATACTTACTTGAAATTAAAAAAATAAAAATAAAAATTTCTATCACTCAAAATTATTTGGTTTTGTGTTGCTTTTACACAGTATTACTTTTAAGTTAGTATTACTGAAATAAATATAATTTTCTAATTCTTTTTAATGAGTTAACATAAACATTCTACTTTTTTAAAACCGTTCTTTAATATTGTTCAGTTTTTTTCTAATCTAAAATATTTAACTTGACTTGAAATTCATCTATATGTTTAAATCTTTAAAACTTTTTTTTTTTTAGTTAATGTAGATTTCTACAGTATATTGAACAGTAATGAATAAAACACGCTGAAACACGGTTCTAGGAAAATAATACAAGTTGGGGTAGTTTGATATATTCGCAAATACAAAAGTTTTTTTTCCCTCTTTTAACATAGCAACCATTCCAGTTTTTTGATTTATTAACAAATGACGTTCTATTTTTTATTATTTACAGTTATGTTTAAGGTCTACAAATCAAGTTACTTCCTGTCATCATTTACATTACATCATTCCTTCATCACTCTAATTTGTTATTTCTCTTGAAGTATACAACTTAAGCTTAACGGATAAACCACAAGCTATAACTCCACTATGTAGTGTTTCAGATAAAATTGGAACTGAAGACTCCTTCCATGAATTTCAAATAACCACTTAATCACTTAACAGACGGCTTCACAATATCAATGGTGATACACTGTTCTTTGTTAAACAACAACACACTTTTATCTATTTATCAACATCCTTAGATGATACCATGCCATGTGATCGACTTGTTACCATAGTAACAATAACGTATTAGCAATTCAAGAGCCATAATATAAAACGATCATTTGAGTCATAATCAGAGTCAACACCCCTTTTTGTGAAGAGGAAAACTTTCAACACATACCCGAGTGTACGCTCTATAATTTATAGACATTCAGGAAGAACGATTGTCTTGAGCAACATAATGGTAGTTTCTTGCAACGACGTCTCGGTGGAGAGCGCGGTGGAGCGTTATTAGCCCCTAATCGCTTCAGTACACGATCAGAATGTGAAGAAACAGGAGGTAAAAGCGAAAGGAAATGGGAAACACCTGGTCAGAGCCAACCTCAGGGATGGGCAAAGCGTTCTCCAAATGCAAACTCATTATACGACTGAATCACACACACGACCTGAAAGTGAGATGCGTCCAGCACTTGACATTCAAACGCTATTACACCGGAATTTGCTGGAATAAATGTATATCACATACTCAAACTCAGTTCCCGTAACTCAGTGGAGCAAACGCTGTGGATGTGTGTGTGTTTTTTTTTTATTATCATTCAGACTGTCAGACTGCAAGGTTCCTCGTTTAAGGGATGTTAACATCAGGACAAAGGTCTCGCCGGACGGCATGAGTGTACTCCAAGGAAAGCTAGAAGGTTGTACAGTTAACTCCCATGGTGTAATTCTAAACCATACAACCTACTACCTCAACCTGGATGCACACGGATTCTTCTCGCCTCCGTAGGCCGCTCCGATGTCTGGACTTTTACAGCCGGAGCTTGAAATGGAAAAAAGAAGCTATCATGTTGTAGCACAACACTCATATTTTTAAAAAAAAAAAAAAAATTCCCTAAAGATTTCCATATGCTGATTGAGGAGATGGTGTGCGCCGTTCCATTGAGGCTTGTTCGTGACGGGTGTTAGGTTTCAAAGATAAAAACTAAACTAATCCACTGCGATAAAGTAAAAAAGTAAAACAAAACAAAAAAAAAAACCAAGGCTGACTGCACCGCAGTGACAGAGACCCACAGAAGCGAGCTTGGGTTACCAGATTTACCACAAGATCGGATCTACGGGTTTATGTCAAGTGGTTCGCCTTTATAAAAATGACAAATAACAAAAAACAACAACAACAAACGCCTTCATCGCCGGCGCTGATCGAGAAAGACTGGCGAAAAAACAATACAAGAACAAGTTAAACTACATACAGGACAACAAAAGCAGCTGAACTGTAAAACTTGCTACACTTCTCATTTCCTTCGAGTGCGAGCTCCGCGATGACGCCCGGATCTTGTGATGGTCCCGTGCACGGTATTTCTAGTGACGCGCCCAGTATAAGAGATTAAGCTGGGAAACTTACCTGATGTAGAACAACTCCAGATGTGTATCATACGCACGCAGCTCATCCTGCTGAAGAAAACAAACACACACACAAAAAGATCTCTGTCAGTCATCAGTCACAACATGAGATGCGTCAGACCAAACACTTTCATATTGTGTTGTAATTACATAGTTATAACTACTGTATTTCAGAGACGTGTAATATTACATGACGGTATACAATTCTAGCCTTTAAAATGATTACAACATGGAACTTAAAGACAGAAAGAAAGGAAAAAAAGAAAGAAAGATGTGCAGTTCCACTGATTTCTATTTACATGACTCGACAATCGATACAATTTTTTTCCTTCATTAACAAAACAAGTTCAGTAGCACTAACAAAGTTCAGCAGCAACCTGCTCTGATAGCCACTTGCCGGTGCTGTAACATGGTAACGCTGCACACACACACACACACACACACACACACACACACACACACACACACACACACACACAGTGGTTTTACCAGAGAGCAAAAAAAGGAAACACAGCTAACGTTCAGTCGCTCTGACCCAAAAACGAGACAATCACGTGGACTGGAGCGGCGTGGATGAGGACGTGGTGCTAGAGATGTTTTAACAATTCCAAAGTCTGCGCCAGCTTCCCAACACTTCACCTATTCATCTTGGACATTTGCTCGCTTTTTCGTTTGAATATTTTAAAAGCGCTCGCTTCCTCTGACGCGTTTCCCTTCACTGTTCGGAGAGAGAAAAGTCGAAAGATTTGGTGAGAACAAGAAAAGACAAAAAATAAAGAAGAATAAAAAAACGAGTGCCGCACAAATCGTTCTGACATCAGCCTGGAGTAGAGTCCAGAAATCTTGGCAAATTCAGGTAAACACAGGTCTGCACTGTGCTGCGTCGTCCGCCATTTTCTCAGGCATCGAAAGGCGAAAAAAAAAAAAAAAAGGGAAAGAATTCTCTCTGCTTTCCAAGTTTCCCTCTCTCTCTCTCTCCCTCTCCCTCTCTCTCTGTCCTGGCTCATGACGAAACCCCAGCCGAAAGGTCAAGCGGTTCTCCGGTTCGGGATCAGAGAAGCATTCCACCGAACCACTCGGTTGACAGTGTGAAGACATCTTTTGTCTAAATCAAAACCCTTCGCCCTGCCTACCCCGAAAAATTCGGCAACCTCCTGGGGAGAAACAGAGGGGAGGGAGCGGGTAGGAGTGGTGTTGGGAGTCATGGCAACCTCCACCTGGCACGCTGCCCGTCATCAGTGCATGGAGTGTGAGCGCCGGCTTGCGTGACGGAGAACAGGAATGCTCCGCTCTGTCCAAAGTCGGGCTGATATTTTCATGACCAGCGGCTCGGTTTTCACGCGCGCACAAGTGCCAGAAGTGAAGTCTTGCGAAAATGAGACGGTGTCCCGGATCAACGTGCGCAGATGTCTCGCAAAAAAGAGAGAGAAAAAAAACTTAAATTGTTGGAATTCCTATGAACTGTGTGAGATCTCATTACATGGGTAGCTGTTGCTGATTGCAGGCCAAACTTTCACAAACCCAGACACACACACACACACACACACACACACACACACACACACATGGAGCCCAGGCATGTAAATCTGCTGCTCTGGTTGCAGACGGCAGGTGAGGCAGACGCTCAGACCCCGGAATGTGTCCTGAATCTTAACTCGTCCCGAGGACGCGCGAGTCAGACGACTAACATGCTGCAGAAGAGACATATTTCAAAGCTTCGTTACGACACTCCGCCTTCCAAACGGAAACGCGTTCGATTAGAAGATGGCGGTACGGAAACAATCTGCGATTCTGTTCTCTCAGACAATCGGTTCGTTCTGAAGCGCTGAGATCTAATTGAGCGATGGGCTAATTATCACGCGATTAGGCGGATGCCGATGTGAAATTATTATGAGAAGGAGTCTTAACGACTTTCGTGCAGTTAATTCGAGTAACACCATTGATCCGGTGTCACGTTATATAGACCAGGCGTGTCAGATTGCGATCCTATACCTCCGCCGAAGATGCTTCGACCTCGTCTCGCGTTGCCGATTCAACTCGTAAGTAAATAAATAAACAAATAAATAAATAAATATCTGAATTAATAAAATTCGATGTGTTTACGGAAATAAAACAAACTTGTTACTCTGGAGCAGAGGATACTGTAGGTCTGCAAATAATACTCGTCTCGTCCTGTATCTGTTCCAATTTCCAGACAAACTGTCCTGGGATCTATTTTTGGGTTTTCATTAAACATGCGTAACACGAGTGATATATGGTGTCTACGTTTATGATCAGAACAACAACTACAAAGAGATTATTAATTCCCTGTGGTATACTTGTACTTAAGAACTTTTACTTAAAGCTGCTGTTTTGTCTCCACGTGCCCCACTCAGACTTGGGATTCCATTCGATGACCTTAAATCACCGTAGTTTTGAACTCAATACCCTCCTCTACTGGCAACAAATAAGTCTAATCGTTCGCTCGAGAGTTTTCTGATCCTGACCCGATACTGTACGTCCCCCTCCCTCTGCCCTTTTTTTATTTCCCCCTAACTGACAGACAAGCATCGGAGAAGTATCTCCAGAAGCGTGAACGTTCCGTGGACTGTTTCGTGGGCCGGACGGGAAAGTATTATGAGCCGCGGCGCTTTTAGACCGACATTCCTCAGAGAGCGAGAGAGAGAGAGAGAGAAAAGAGAGAGAGAGAGAGAGAGCGATGCATGCCAGGCCTCGGCCCTGTGGAATCCAGCCCACAAAACTCGATATGTGGATTCAATTACCCTGAGCCCGTCGGCTTTGTGCCTGCATCGGCAGATAGCATCGGAGCGGACGCACTTCTGCTCCTGCCGCCCGTAGACCAGCACCAGGGATTATAAGAATGCACTTTATTTAAGGTGAATTATCTTCCCTGAGGACAAAATAAAAAACAAAACAAAAAAAACGACAAGGAGCATTTTGTTTATTTCTCTCAACTCGTGACAGCACCAGTCGATTACTGGTATAAGACATCTATACTTGTATGCATTGTTCCATATCGATGAATGCATTTATTTATTTGTATTTATTTATTATGATGATGATGATGATAATGATGATGTCTGGGAAGTGCGTGAGCTAAAGTATAACCAAAAAAAAAAACGATGTAAACAGAAATTGTCGGGAAAAAGGAAATTGTTTCTTTTCCACATAAAAAATCAACCACAAACCTGCCCTCAACATTTCATGACTAGGCTTGTGAGGATTTTTTTGAGCAATTTTTTTTTTATTAGCAATACTGCGACTGAAAGATAAACCAGCAAACAAGAAGAAAAAAACAACAAAAAACAGCTCCTTTAACTCGTTACACCTTTTCACTCAACTCAAAATCAAACTTTTCCTATTCATTTTTACTGCAATTGATGAATAACACACACACATCCGCGCACACACACACACACACACACACACACACACACACACACACACACACACACACATCCCAAATAATATGCCTCGAGATGAATAAAGATGAATAAATGGAAAATCCAGGTGAAGAAGTGAAGCGGAGAACGAAGACACGGAGGTCTAGTACAGTACGTGAAATACCTTCGGAAAGATCACTTCACACACACAAACACACACACACACACACACACACACACACACACACACACACACGCTACATGGTGATGTTAAAGAGCGGCCAGCTTGGGTCTGGAGGTGGTTAAAGAGAAACTTGTCTGAAAGGTGTAGACGTGTTAAGATAAAGTCTTTCAGTGTCACTTGAGATCTTTGAGAATTTTTTTCTCCCTTCACGTGTCCTGATTGGCTGCGAGACGAGACTCTGTAACGTGCTGAAGTCAAGCGGTTCATTCTAATAACTCATCCATATGACAGGCCTCATGACTCACTCAGGGCCGTCCAGCGAGGAGCGCAATCTAATTTAAGCGCCGAAAAAAAAAAAACACTTCCACGTGTGTTTTCCTTCCATACGGGCGAGTGACAATCTAACGGAAATTATCCTGGCTCTACTATGCTGTGTGTGCGTGTGTGCGTGTATGTGTGTGTATCTGTCTATCTACCTATAGATGTGTGTGTGTGTATGTGGTGTTTATTTCCTGTCCGCTTAGATGTAAGCAGCGACGCAAATCCATACAAAGGTCTCGTGGAACATTCCTATCAAAAGAATCGTTCCATCCTGCCCCTGTGGGCGTGGTCAGTTACATGATAGCTCCGCCCCCATCCACACCACACGAGGGCTTTGACCCTTTTGATTTTTCACGTTCACCCACACTCATATGTTAGAGAGAGAGAGAGAGAGAGAGAGAGAGAGAGAGAGAGAGAGAGACGCTCTTGAATAGCGTCAGAAAATATTACAACGCCAACCGTGTGCATGTGACTTCGGGATTAATAAAACCAGCCGCATCGCGTTTGGAAGAACTGCAAATCCGGAGACTTGCCCAAGGTGCACCGGAGCTGCTCTGGAGGCTCACAAGTGGTCCAGCACCTTACTAACACATTTTTATGGGTTTTGGGCGATTACAAGCTCTTAGCGAATATGAGCCAGAGTTTCCTATCAGAAAATAAAGTTTCGTTCCAAACAGGCAAGAAACGATCCTAGTGGAACACCCGTACAACAAGGCTCATTTGGAAAGAACGTGTATTATTATTATTATTATTATTATTATTATTATTATTATTAAAGGTTCAGAAATGTGAAGAATCCATGTTTTAATGACTTAAAAAAAAAAAAAAAAAACGTATCTGCAAAAGATGTTTGGAACTTACGCGGTAATTAATAACAAAAAGGCATGAACGAAAAAAAAACAAACATATATAAGTAGAAACTTCAGACATCTCCAGGCCATCGTTTATGCACACTCATCGCGCTCATAATAAACATACATAAATTATGCATTACGCGTTCTCAAATATTCCACCGGAAAAAAAAAAAATTCATCGCTTGAACAGAAACAGGAAGTGCGCCCCGTCTTCTTGATTAATGCTACACGCTGCGCCCACATCTTTGTGCTCGTGACCTCCTCCCCCAGCCTTGATGCCCCCCCCCCCAAAAAAGGACAATTTCATATCCAGAAAAGCAGTCGGCTCAAGGTCAAAGTTCAACAGGGACCAGAAGGAGAAGAAAAAAAAAATAATACAGCAAAAAAAAAAAAAAAAAAAAAGGTTTTCCCACAGGACAGGATAAACCATTACAAACCAGACAGGGGGAGAATATCAGACAGACGTCCCTGTAATGCGAAACAGCCATAATGCGGTGCCACCATCGCATCAGGACGAACCAAGTGCGCGAGGCGCAGGGTGGAGGGGTGGTGGGCAGAGAAAAACGCAGTCGATCGATACTCATTGCATTTACTTAACTGTGGTTATTTATTGGCGTAATCCAACACTGTCAGCAGACGTGATGGATTATCATATTATATCATATCAGATATCATATCGTGCATTTTTTATTCGCCTTATCAATTACACGCACAAAACAAACAAACTAACTAACAAATAAATAAACAAACAAAAACACCAGGAATGTTTCACTGCAGTCGTGTGCACATGTCCGACGTGTCTGAGCTGGATCGCTCCCGGAGAAGAAAAACAAAACAAAAAACAAAAAAAAATGTCAGACGTTTATTTTCACGTGCCTTGTTAATCTTCAGTGAAAGCCTGCACGGAGAGGGATCTAAGGCTCTTGAGGAACATTATATCCGCATCTTATTCTAGAGGGCTCATGAGGGAGGAAGTGTTATTTCGGTCTCAAAGCCAAATAGATTTGCAGTGAGGAGCTTCATCACCGCTAATTTAATATTGCCTCGAGCAAGGTAAGAAAGAGCAACACGCAGGTTGAAGAAGTGGAGTTTTATTAGTCGGCTATTTCCGATTGTACGCACGCGCGGACAGACAGATAGACGGATGGACGGACGGGCGGGCGGGAGAGCGATGCTTGTGCGAGCTTTGAACATGAGAGCATGGTCTGCTTCAGCTGCTCTAACAAATCACAGAGAGGGGAAAAAAAGAAGAAAAAAAAGAGAGAGTTGATGGTGGACTGGTTAAAATGTGTGCTGCCGCTGCTGATGAAAACAATGAAGCGGCTTCCACATACGGTTCTTTAAATGTAATTTAGTAAAAAGCTTCCAGTGCCCTAATTTTTCTGGGGTAAAGCTCAGTGGGGAGAAAAAAAAAAAGAAAAAAAAAAAGAAAAAAAGGAAGGTGGAGGGAAAGGTATGTCTTTGAAAAAGAGATAGTCAGTTTCCCAGTGGAAAGAGGCCAAGCCTTCTACCTTTCCTTAAATGCTTGCAGAGGTTTGCCAGGCAACGAGCCAAGAAAATGACTTTGTTTGACCCGACTGCCAATCAATTCGGGTAGCGCGGGCCCAGACTAAACAGGCACTTTTTCGGCGAGCGCCATTGGCTGCAGCTGCCTCCCGTGGGTGGGGACGAGCGCAGAAACCAGGCTGTTGACAAGGGAAAAGGGAAGGAGAGAGCCTGTGCACGACACATATTGGGAACACGTGGCCAATCGGAGCGCGGATGATTACTTGACCAAATTACTCCATTAAATGCGTCGTTAAAACAACAGCCGATGTCATAAGTTAATCGGATGCCAGTGGATGAGGTGACTGCCACACTGCTGCATTCCTGTCGCTTCCATAGACAGAAAGCTTCACCTCTGTGTTTGTGTGTGTGTGTGTGTTGCTAGGCAGAGTAAGCTTCCTAGGCAAAAGTGTTGATTTAAAAAATAATTTTAAATACATAAACCTACTATGAAATTTCTTTTTAAAGCTGCGCTCTATGTTTAACCCCTTAATTCCCTGCGTGGGGACGAGCTGGATTAGTCAAGGCTCCATTAGTGGTGAGAAATCAGTCCATTAAAAGGGAAGTCCCTGATAACAATGTCACAGCATGAGTAGCGCTAATTTAATTAATGCCGACTTTGAGAAGGCGAGGCATCTCTTTGAGGGGCTCAGCCAACCCAAGGTCTCTCTTAAGCCCTGTTCAATAAACCAAGACATGACTTTGAGCCTTTGTCTTATTTTATTTATTTATTTTGTGCAGGGTCAGGAATATAAACGCATTCAATTAAAACGGGAGGCTTAATCAGGTTCTGTATAGGAGGCATCGATTACCTGGACCAAATACTGCTCAGCATGAGACACTTGTTCTCTTAACCAATCGATGCGTTATGAATTCCAAGCGTCTGACTTTGGCAGAGCATGGACGATACGTATCCGCTTCCATGTGACTTCATCAACGCGCTGGAAATCGATAAATATGGCGCACGCCATGGACTGAAATCGCATCGCCCTAATTGACCCGGGCGGACGAAATTCATTTGAATGATGGCGGGTTTTTAATGGCTGGTACTTTATTCGGTGGTTTCATAAGGCAAATCTTCGCAATGGTTAACTGGCTGGGTTATCTGACTCTGATATTTAGAAATAACATACACAGATAAAACTAAGGAAATAAAAAATATGTCATGCAATCATGTTTCTTGAACGTACTGCAGTGAAATCACAATGATTTGGTTCTGCAAAAAAAATTATATACTGTAATAAAAAAGCTTTGCACCGCCATTCTGAACAGATAGACTTTTAGGAAACTCTAAGACTAATCTTAAGCTGCTCGTGAGCATAAAAATAACAAAATAATATACAATTAACAGTTATCACACTAACCTTAAATAAACACCAATACAACAAAAACATTTTAAATGCGGCTATAATTAAGACGACGCATTAAATAAACATAATTCATAAGTTACTAAACGGCAAGTTTTTAACATGAACCGAACAAACGTTCTACTTTCGTGTGTTACATCCTGGCCGTTTTAGTGCTCAGTCCCAGGCGAGGTGAGTGAAATTTGCTTTAAAATATAAAACTATATAAAATTACGAGCTTAATAAAGACCGAGTCATAAAAACATACAACCCACAGACTATTTATGGTATTTACATCCACGTCACGGCCTGCTTCTTTCCGCCGTCCGTTTAAGTACCCTAACTTACCGCTGAACAGGATTAAGCATTAAGAAAAAAAAAAACCTTTGGCATTCCCCCCCACACCCCCCCCCCATCCCCCCTGTGATGTTGCCGACTCAGCAAAAACGCTCGGAGAGCCACAGCAGGAATGATACACAAAGGCGTAATTATAATTCTCCTCTGAGCTATGTAGGAAAGTTGCAGAACCAAAATTGCTTCGCATTTATAGAGGAGGAAAACAATGACCTTCTCTCGGCCCTGAGAAAGATGTAAACAGTCTAGGTAGCATTTATATGCACAAATTAGTGTTTTATAAAGACAAAGACCCAGGTGAAAGGACACTGTTGATGGTAGAGCAACAGTGAGGGAAAAAAAAAATCATCTACATGACATTGTTGCTTGTGGCAGAAAAACAAAAAAAACGCACTGAGGATTGACGAGAGCACTTCAGCCCACCAGAAGATTTAGTCAAATTACACCCTTCCTGTGTAGTTCTGGTAAATTATGATGCACGTGCCGTTGTGTCATGGAATTCTGGATATTTGGTAAAGTTGGTATCTGAGTCACGTACAGGAAAATATGAGCCGAACTGGTCCGGAGGTTTTGTTATTCCCAAAAAGCAACCGTCTCAGGATGGATTTGCTGCTATTTAAAAAGCCCCACTGACACACGAGCACTGATGCTATTGCCCGGCCTGGATTTCCTCAAACTGCCAAACGAGGAAGAAGTTCAAAATATATGCTATGTTCTCAAGACCGCAGTAAAAATGTTTGCTTTTCGTTATCCTTCCAGCTCATATTAGTGTATAATCAAGACTTTATGTTGGTCCAGTATTTGGTGAAGCGGTCCAACATGTGGTCAGCTCTCCAGAGCTCCGGAGAGTACGCGACGTCAACAGGAACTGGCTGGTTTCAAAAAACTTGTGGCGTTACCACTGGGTCCCCCTGCTGTGTTACATGTTCTCAGCCTCTTTTGTTTGGTGTTAACCCATTAGATCCCACATAAGAGGCCATTGAGACAAGTGTCACGTACCCTGGGGGGCCACTTTGTTTGGAACAAAGCCCTTAAATGGGTTACACACCACTGCAACCGATCCTCCCCGGTTGTTTCGTTGGGTATGTATTATTCTTAGGGCATGATCTTAAACAAAACATTAAAGGTGAGGTATGTAATGTCAAGTGACATCCGTTTTAGTCTCCGACTATCTATCAGCGGCGACAGGTCTGCCTTGGAACTTTCCCAAGCTTTGCAATTTTTGATTACACAAATTCACAACCCAATTTCAAACCATTTTTAGCATTTTTAAAGGCTTTAAAACTTGACAAACCCATTGTGGAATTCTCTTGGAATGCAATGTTTTCAGAACTGAACGAAACGTGGGAAGGCTGGTGTATTGTTACACACAATCAGACAGCTGCATGACATTTGTCTCTACATGTTACGAACACGCTTTGTGCTAAAACTTAGCCGTTTCCTGCCAAGAGGTACCGTTACACCGAACGTCTCGCGTTTTCTTTTTCAGTAACAGTAAGAGACAATGATCTTGAACAGCTTGCAGAGACCGCTCATTATGGAAACGGCTTTACACCCTATGTTAAAGTAAACACGACACTGCTGTAATTACTGCACTTCTGTCGTCGATGATGAATGACGGCTGGCCTCGAGACCGATGGCAAGTTACCATTTTAAAAATAGCCCGTGACGTGAACAGGTTAGCGAAGCCGTGACTCCGAAGGTCCCTGCGTATATTTATATAGGAACGGACACGCCGAGGGCTAATGAGGCCCGGTAACCCAATTAGTACCTTGTCCTCATCTTGCTCCAAACTAGACCTTGATCTCCAGAGGCTGGAGCTGATCCTGAAGGTAATGCAGAGATCAACCCCTCCTAGTTGCCAAAGCACACAAGACCTTGGGCTCGAAAACTAGAACTAAAAGAAAGCCCTGAATTAATTTTGCAAACAAATTCGATGGTTTAAATAACGGGTTTTCACACAGCACGTCGAGCACTATATCGTTAAACGCCATTGTATGTGCAGGCTAATGTTTGTGTTTGATCTTGCAGCCCTGTTGGAGTGCTCTTGACTCTAACCAGTGGCGCTCTTAAACAGAGATCAGACGAACGCCTCTGCTTTTCAGATAGTTTATGAAACATGAGGGACTCTGACAGGGCGCACAAAGACAAGTTTCCTCTCGTGGTTCCGCTAACAAAGTCCTCTCTGTCCTCACCTTAAATCCCTTTTGGCACAAATTCCTGATCCCTTGCCAGGATCGTCTTCTCACATAAGAGAGAGAGAGAGAGAGAAAAAAAAAAGCGTCGAAGAGCCAAAAGCGAGGTGCAGTCTATGAGCTCCTGTTTTACAGCCCTTTTCGCTGAAAGACGCCAAAGTCAGACGACACACAGTGAATTCAACAGATGCCTTTTTCAGCCCCATTAACCAGGACCACAACAAACACCTAATGGCACTGCCACTGGGGACGTTCACGGAGGTGCGGTTATCACTTACACTTACACTGGATTTACTCCTGTTTTTAAATATTTAAAATGTTTTGATGATTAAATATTAATCTGCACTTTTCTTTTCATTTTATTTCTGTTCAGCATGTAAATAACAGAGCTGACATGTGAGTATATCTTAAGATCAGGACAATTTTTTTTTAAATAAAAATAAAAAATGGTGTTATGATATAATATATTGCGTGCCATTAATTATTTTAAAGCTTTAAAAAAAAAATTTTTTTAAACACTGTGAAAAGACTCGCTGGGCATATTTAATCATTTCATTTAAAATTATTTAATTAATGTAAGTAATTTACCATAAAATCGCTTAATATTTTTTTCCATTCAATGGGTTTTTAGAAATCATAAATTAGTAAAATAAATAAATAAAAATCACGTTCTTGAATCACATCTACGCCAGGGGAAAAAAAAGGAAGTCTTCTGTTATTTATTTTCAAGCATCTGTTCTCAAAGGGTGGTCTTGGATTAATTTTTGTGCTCTACAAAAAAAAATAGTGTGTTTGTGGTCGTTTGGTCCACATTTAATTTTGTGTGACTTCCAGAAAAGAAGAAGAAGAAAAAAAGAATTTCAGGGTTTATTTATTCATATTAATTTATTTATTGTATCTCATAATGCAACATAATCCCTCTTAGTGCTGGTCAGTCGAAAAATAATACATAATAAAAACTAGCTGTAAAAAAAAAAATCTGGAAAGAAAAGTGAGATTGCTGTGTAGAAGTTTAAAATATAAAACTAGTCTAAATAGACTGCTGGTTGAATAGAAGCGTTGAATAGAACTAGAACCTAAAGTATTTTTCTGTACATTCTTTTACACTGGAGCTGAAGAAAATGAAACTGTGTGAAACCATGAGAGACGAAAAAAAAAGTACTTGGCAGGATTCTCAAGGACAAACAAACAATTTCTTCGGATAAGACGAATATAACCGAGACAAATACAAACATGACTTAAACCGTTGCCTTTCCTCCTGTTTTTTTTTTTTTTTAAAGCTCCATGTTTCAAAACCCCACCATTCCAGCCACGTAAGCTACATGCGAGTAATGTCCCGAGACCTGCCGTGTGCTGCGGCTCTTTCCCTCTTTGTGCACCGCACCGAGGTTCGTATTAATCCTGCCGCTGCGGCACGGCGAGCAGGTGAACTCAGCCGAAGACTTTCCCACGATCCGCGAGCAAATCCGCTGCCCTGAGCCCTTCCTAGAAGACGGCCATCTGTCCGCTCTGCTTTTCACTCTGGGAGGGCGAGCGTCAGCTGCATGACCAAATTCAACGTTCCGACACTTCCCCCCCACAGTCACAAACCCCCCGAACCTGAAACGCGCGAGGTCCACGAGCCGATAGAAGCCAGGAGCTAAATACGTTCGCTCTTCCTTCATTTTTAAGTATAAGAGACGTGAAGTATGAAAGCTTTAAAGAAAAACAATAAAAGAAAAAAATGTGTCACGATGACAAACAATTGGATGGAAAAGTGTTAGAACAGGAGTTAAACTAAACAAACAGCATGCAACAATTAAGGTATTACACGAATAAAGAAAAAGATACCACACTATAAATCACTATCTGATCATTTTTCATTTATCCTTTTAAAAATATAACTGACGTGCCAAATAACCTGTCATTCAAAACACACAGAAACCCACAGCCATACTTATAAAAAAAATAAAAATAAAATCTTCCCAGAGTCAAACTAATCTCCCTCCATGGATAAAACCTTCTTCTAGAATAAGAAACTAGTATTGCTGAGATCATGTGACGCTCTCTACCTCTGTACCTCCTCCCTCTTTTTTTTTTTTTACCCCCTCTCCAAAACTGCCAGCCATGTGCTATCATTTTTGTTTTGCTCTCTCTCTCAAAAAAAAGCTGCCATGCTGTTTGCGAAGTCTGTCCTGGACCGTCCTCGTCCGCTTAAAATGCGTGACATTGCCTCGGCGGGAGCATGAGAACTAGAGGCTCCTCAATAGCGAGGTCTCCATGCCCTGGCCCGTAACCATGGAAGCAGATGCCTCCTCTTACCTCCCGGTGGCCACGGGTCTGCACCCCGATTCAAAACGCCGGTCCCGCCTCGTTTTTCTCTTCATCCCCTAGCGAACTTGTCCAGCTCTTCAATGGGGGCAGTCATTGAGCAGGTCATTGGTCTAGACTTGGTGTGCACGGTCCAGGGAGCAGCCTTGATGTAACCCTTGCTCTCCGGCTGCAGGCGTGAGACTGCGGACTGTGGGACGTCAGAGACGGCGATTTGAAAAGGAGCCCCTGTCTGATTTCGCCATTGTGCCTTTTCATTCATCGATCGAATGAATATCGAACCTTCTGTCGGTGCATGTGTGAAACAGATAGCTTAGCAAGCATTTTTTTTCCCCTCCCTCCTCCTCCTCCTCTGGTAAGGACCGGCCAAGTAGCCTGCTCCTGTTCCTATTCCCCATTTAATCAATTTATGTATATAAATATAAGATTAATTAGAAAACATGTACAAAGTATGCAATTAATCATTGCTGCTAGTCATCTTTTGATTCAGTTCTGTTATACTTTAAAAACATTTCAATCAACTTAAAATATAAGGAAATGAAGAAAGTATAAATATAAGTTTAAAAAGAAGTAGTATAGTAGTATATTTAATAATTTATATATATATATATAATTTTATAAATAATAACTTTAATTTTAAAGGATGCAGTTGTTTATGTGACGTCTGGATTCTTAATGTGCTTTGTAAATCATTATTAATAATTAAATAACTAAAAAAAGAAAAGATAAAACTCAGTGAAGGCAAAAGATGTGACATCACATCCACCGTGTCCTTAGGGACACTTCCTAATTTAAATATAAAGAGGTGCGTATACACACACACACACACACACACACACACACACCCCATGTGGTTTTAGATATTAAACATATTTTACATTTGTGCATCATTAAAGCTCATAATGTAGAGTTACTCCAAAATATTTGATTTAAATTATATTGTAATATAGACATTTATTTTAATGTAAATGCAATTGTTTTCCCCATCATCCGTCAAAAAAATTATACAATATTGTTCAGGATATATTTCAAAATGTTGCCTAAACAGCACTGCCATTCAGGTGAGGACACTCTTCAAAATTCATAAAAAAATATATATATATAAAAATTTAACAATTAGGGAAATCCTAATCAAAACCCCTGCGCTACATTTAAACCAAGTTAGGGGTGTTTTGACGGAGGCGTCGCCGCACTCCATCTGACAGGTTACCATGGAGGTCGGGAGAGAGGGAGAGCGGGAGGAGGACAACACCCCCCCCCCCTCCCCCCCGGCTGAAAGTGAGCAAATTCAAAGGCGAGAGAAGGAAAAGGAGCAGTGAAGTGAGAAGGCAGTGTTATGGTTCCCAGGAAGCAGAAAATGAGCAGAGCGATGGTCTTTAAGCTGCTGGACTTTGATGCATAACAAAGTAAGACTGGGGTCGTACAAAGATGGAGAGGATTTCAAACCTCATCGGCAGCTCGGAGGAAAGAAAGTACCCTTTTTTAAAAGAGCGGTGTGTAGATTTTTAGATGCAGTACACATTAAAACTTGCACTGTTACACTGGCTATTAATTAATGTTGCATCAGAAAAGAAGATTACATTGTAAATAATTCTAAAGGCTGATGTGCTAACGAATCTAAATTAGATTTAAAAGTTAAACATGTATTTAGATTGAACTAAAATAAGGTTAAATAAAGAAAGTATAAATATACATGTATATATAATAATTTGCCAAATTTTTCAGTGGTCATGTTTTTTTATGCCAATCTATTAAATAATATTTTAACCATTATATATATAAAACTATTTTAATGTTGTTCTTATGTAAAGGAAAGTTGCTTCAATATAAATACCTAATTGTTCTGAACATTTATTCAACCAAAGCTAAAATACTATTATTTCCTTAGCATTTTTATGACATAACTACATGTGGGGAAAAAATAAAATAAAAATTAAGGTTCCTTGTGCATTACTGTAGCTAACAGATACAAGTTAGCTTATAAAATCCAAAATGAAATGTGGTTCCATGACAAGGGCAAAAATAAATACCATAGATGCTTTGCATTGCATATGTATTTTTTTCTATACATAGCCATACATATTAATCTCTAAATAAATGTCCTTTCTCAAATTTTTACTAACAAGACAGGAGACTGTAGAGACAATATAGAGAATTTTTCAGATATTAAAATGCATATATAAAATACATTTACTTTTTGATTTTGTACAAGATCGTACAAATTATTAACAACAAAGTAAAAAGAAAAAAAGGAAAAAGAATGTTTTAAATTATAAGCTAGTTTGTGAAGAATAAGAGATGAACAGATGAAGACCGGCACACATTTCAAGCCGGGGTCGGGAACAAAAGTAGTCAAAGAGCATGAAAGCTCCATGTCTAAGCCGTTCCTGTGTGTCCCGCATGACTGGCGCGCTTTAAAAACATGGTGGTTGTCAGCCACGGCTAAACACATTAACTCAAGTTTCCACACATCCATCACATTAGCGCCATTAGAGGAAGGCCTGGATGACCGCAGAATAAATCAAAACTAGTCTGGGCTCTAAATATATTCAAGGCCAACCTGCTGCATAGCGCTACGCTTGTTATTCCATGCAGGTAAAAGCATTAAAAATGTAGATTGTAGGTTTTCCTTCAAATCTAAATGAGCTATAATTAATGAATTATAAAGTTGGACAGCATCCGTATATTATAAGTAGATTATTATTAATTTTATATTAATTAGTGTCCACAAGCAAACAACCAAAGCTAAAACGTTAATATTTCCTTAGCATTTTTTAATGACATAACTACATATGAAATAAAATAGAAAGAAAATTCTAAAGTTTCCAGTGCATTACTGTAACTAACAGACACAAGCTAGCTTATAAAATCCAAAGTAAAAATTAATAAGAAATTAATAAGTCTTTAATTTTTACATTATCACTTAGGATATCTTGCTGTTGTTCAATCAACCTAAAAATAATTCCGAGGTATATCGGATACAGCTTTGTTTTTTTGTTGTTTTTTTTCGTTTACCTTTATATTAAGATCCATTAGTGTGATCTTTAAGGACTATCAGGGGTGTAATTCAATAAAATAATTAAAACCACCAAGATAGTTCATTTTATAATGTATAAATATATAGATATATAATTATGATTATGCCATAGAATTGTTTTTTTTTATTATTTTAAAACAGAACTGACATGAAAAACAAAATTTTATGTATTGTTACAAAGCCATGTGATTGGCAAAAAAAGCCTACATTACTGTTATTATTGTTGTTATTAAAAACTATTTGAACAGAAGTAGCTGTCAAAGACACTTTGCTTATAAATTATGATTTATGATTAATTATGAACATATTTTAAATCAGATACCTTGATATATTAAAAGCCTCACACTATTTTGATTTTATCATACTGTTCCAGCACTAAAGAGGACACGATCCACAGCATCCTGCCACACGTCCATAGACTCGAGCAGACAGACAGACATTAAGGAATCCTCATGGATAAACAGACCTGCTAGAGCACCTAAGGATGCCATTACTAATAACAGGGGGAAGAAAGAAAAAAAAAACAACAACTATGAGTGCGATTCCTCCCCTAGGGTTTATAATGTCCAGAGGCACTATTCAAGGTGTCATATTCACTTGGGCTAACGCTGCCCTCCCCTCCAGCGATGGATCGTGGATCCACAATGACGGTGTCACTTGGAATCGCCCGCCCTCTTTTCCCCCTGCACGTCCCACATCCCACAGGCATTCATGTGCACGAAGCACCCACAGAGACGCAGGCATTACAGCACGAGTCCCGCCGTTACGCGAGCTCTAATGTCAACATTACCTCACTTACCTAGTGCATAGCTGACTAATGGGCTATTGTCATTCGCAACGGTTCAAATGGTAACAAAATAAACAGCTTGAATCAGGCTTGTTTGGAAAGGAACGTTATTTCGGATTGAAAGAAGAGCGCGGGATCCTACGGTTCCACTTTCATATGCAAATGTTGTAGTTCATTCAGGATAAATGACGGTGGGCAAGACGTAAACCAAATTAATTACACTTACAAAAAAATAGAAAAACAAAAAAAGGACATTCACACGTCCAACGACCAAATGCACTCCATTACACACCAAGAATACGGATGCAGCAGTGGTTCATTTAAAGTCTCAACATGGTTTTGCATTAATAATCATATTAGTGTTTACAAAAAGCTGTCAAGTTCTAAACCACATAATAAAAGTCCTTGATATTGTCTAATTGTTGTTAATTTATACTAATTTAATGCACCTGATTCACTTAAACAAGCCTAAAGAAGGTATAAGGAAATGACAATCAGGTAGCAAAAGATGTTTTTATATGTAAAATGAATCTTGGATTTTGTATTTTATTATAATTTTTTTTCATTCTAATTTATTATTACATATAAATGTTCTTTAAACATTAGCTTACAGGTTAATCAAGCCTAAATAATTACAACAATGTAAGAAATGTTTTTTTAAGAGAAACTGAATTAAGAAGCATTTTATTGAACGTCACTAAACATTTTTAATTATTTCTTTTGCTACACTTTCATTCTAACGTATTAAATCATTTTCACATTCTTTAATGCTAATAATTCTTGATTGTTATTCATTTGTACAAATTTAACATGCATTATTCATTTAATTGCAACTAAAGAAGTATAAGAAAGTTGGCTTTCAAATGTCTGAACTAGACACTAAGAATGAACTAAAGAATTAGATTGTCAGTTTATGAACTACAGATTTAATTTGATCATTTGATCTAATTTGGGTAAATTATTGTTATTTACTTAACTTGTTTTTTTCACTAATTCCAAAGATGTATTTTATAAATTCAGTATTCAGTAAATCAGTATTATTCATAAAATGAAGTCACATTATTTAACGCTAATGTTCCTTGATTTTGAATAAGTGTTATTTTGTTTTTAAAAATGTAACATGTGATTTTGGTCATCGAACCTAATGACGCATCGGAATGTAATAACAGGTGTCATAAAAGCGTTTCAGGTTGAAGGTAGCAGTAATTAGAGGTCAAAGAGGATTATTGAGGACTATTGAGAACAATGATTGTGTAGTTTTTGTTTAGTAAACGAAAAATTTTATCTTTGCTTTAATTTTTACTTGTAATTATTTTTTTTAACATAAACTGAATTACAGTAAGTTTATGAATTATACATTTAGTCATATTATTTGACCTGTTGAACTTTGATGCTAATGACATTTTTTACTAATAAAATACTACATAATAAATAATAAAATATTACACATACAAAATGTAATGACCAGCTAGCTGACTATTTTGAAATTTATACAACATACTTATTTTTTAATTTTAACTTTTTAGTTGAAGCAAAGGTTAGTTGATTATTTAGACATTTAATCAGATCATTTGGTTTGTTACTAGATACATTATTACCTTTTTATCCTTTGTGTATACGAGTGTAAACTAGAAGATGAAGAGAAAAAAAAAACTCTGAACACACAAAGGCTTTACTGTTTATAATGGAACGAAACATTCCTGAAGACACCCAGGTTCATAAATGAGTGAGTAAACGAGTGTTCCATCTGCCTTTCTGTTGCAATGTTTCTCTTTTAAATGAGGCTAATGGAAAAACAACAGTGTGTCCTCGTTTGAAATGACTGTAAGGCAAAAACCCATTTACCTCATTCTGGCTAATAGACCACAATATTACTGTCACTCATCACATGGTACATTAGGAAGATGTTAAAGAAAGATAAAAGATAAATAAACTCGCGATGTGGTGTTGATATCTATTTATTAAAATGTGCTTGCTTATATTTCATTCATTTACAAACAGGTTATTTAAACATGACTAATACAATTCATGGTTTGTTTGTTTTTTTTTGTTTTGTTTTTTGTTTCAAATAAGCCACTTTATATTCAAATTATATCTCTGTTTAAAAATGACACAGAGTATTTCACATACTGAGAAATAATTCAAGTTTTGTCAAGTTTAAGACAACATTTTTAAACATTAGAAGCTTCTTCATGAAGGTTATAAATTTAAGCTTATTTTGACACTGATTAACACAATCATGAAGTATAATGTAATGTGGCAGGGCATTGATAATACGTCCTCTATATCCAGCAGGACAAATCTTATTTGGTGCCAGCCGTGCAATTGGGCCGGCAGGAGCCTAGCACCCTGGGGCGAGATTATGAAGGAGGCGAGCAAAGAGGGGGGAAAAAAAAACCTTGGGACCAAACATGCTTTTTTTTTTTTTTTTTTTAATCCCAGGGGTTGGACTATTCATTAGCTGTCAGCAATTTTTTTTTTATTTTATTTTAAAGCTTATGGATCTAAATTGCATATAATAGAATTACTATTAGAATCTCACACTTCCTTAGATAATTTGTTTCAGAGAGCAGAAAATCAACGGAGAAAAAAAACAAAAACCAGGAGAAGCAGAAATGGAGAAGATGAGACAAAAAAATATATAATAACGTAGCGTGTTACATTAAACCAACATAATTACCATTTATTGTTTTTCATTCTTGTTTTGACAAAACAAGCAAGAAAGCACTTATTAAAGCGTGTTTAAAATGTGCGGAATTAAACACATGGTGAAATATCTGTGTGGTCCTTCAGGCTACAAAAACCAAAAGAAGGAGCAGATTAAAAACAAAATTAAATGCAAAAACAAGAAAAGAAAAGAAAAAGAAACGTAAGAAAACAACGGGATTGAGTGATGGTTGTGGTCGGTCTGAAAATGCCTTGTTGTCGCCGAGACAGAGAGAGAATGTGTGTGTATGTGTGTATGTATGCATGTGTGTGTGTGTGTGTCAGAGAGAGAGAGAGAGAGAGAGAAGCCATGGAATGTGCTTGCTTTTCATTTCTCCTCAGCACTCAGGCCCGGGTGGTCAGGGGGTCAGGCCAAGCAGGCTGCTATTCATGGCCAGATCAAGTTTATGTGAGAATCTGCTCCTCCTTTGCCCCCCATTAGCATATCAATGCTTAATAAAATCGCTGCGTGAACGTGTGAGATCCCGTCACCCAGGAAGTCATGCTGGGAGACTTTGGCTTGGGGGAGAAGAAAAAAAAAATCCCTCTTCGCTTTGTGTTCAGAATAGACACCCCCCCCATACACACACACACACACATATACAACGCACCACCAATCACACCCACCCACCCATCCGAATCACCCCTCCGTTTCTCAAACAACACAACTGCCTTTGCCATATGCACAATCACAATGGTACGCATGTGCACATGTGCGCACACACATAACCCTCACTTCACACACCCCCTCCTGAGCGCTCTAAGCTCTCGCACATGCACACCCGCAGGTCAATCCCAATGTCAGCCGAGCAGCTTGTCATGTGCGTATGCATGCAGGCGTGTGTGTGTGCGAGCTGTATGATGTATAGTTTTCAGGGTGTAAACAGACAATGACGCGCGGGGAACGCCTTGCGCACGCAACCCCACTTCCTCCGGCACCCTCATCAAAGCGCGGCTCCTGAAGGCACCAGGCTAGTACAGAAACCAGGAGGAATTTAACACACCTCTGCCGCTATTATTATTATTATTTTCAAACCTAGCCGAGGTGACCGGTGACGGCGAGTGAACCGCTAAAACCTCCACCACACCTTTCTTTCCCCCTTCACTCCCTCTCTCTCTGTCTATTCAACACCATTATACTGCAGTCCAGAGAGACTGTTCCTGTCTCACAGGCGGGACAAACGTCCCTCCATCCTTTAAGACTGGCTTGCAGATGTGAAGCCGTCACTTGCAGGAAGGTAGGTGGGGGGTAGGGGGGGCGGGGTGCAGAGTGATATTTCATTTATTTCGATCTCAGGAAACACACTGCAGAAAGAGAACGAACACGCGAAAGGAGGTCTGCTGGAACCGATCGCCCAGTGAGAGAGAGAGACACACACACGCGCGCACACACATGTCCGTTTAACAGACTGAAAATAAGCATAAAGTAGATGGTCTTGATGTTCATGGGTCATCAAGCATCTCAGAGGGTGTGTGTGTGTGGTCTTTGAACGTCCTCTGATTTTTTCCCCGGTACACATCACAGGAATAAAGTCAAGCGATGTGGCACAAGTCTCATGAATAAACACTCTTTTTATTATCTGGATATTAATAACCATAACACATAACAGTTAAATATTTATATAACCCCGAGTCTGCCTTCATTACTCAACAGAGTTTTCGGCGACGTGCCGCTCGACATGCAGAGGACCGACTCATGTGGATGAGCGTTATACAAACATGAACGCAGATTACAAATGGCAGCAACGGCGTGACATCATTAAATCGTAAAAAAAAAAAAAACACCTAATAATAAGGACACCGTTATTCTGACTGACGCCTCTGTACGAGGTCCTGTACGCCGCGGCCAGGGGCAAATCTGACAAAACATCCAGCGGACCTCAAGACAAGGAGCTGCACAACAAAGCGTTTCTTAATTATTACCAACAAAAATGGTCAAGTTTTAAAATGTTAATAATAATGATAATAATATTAATAAAATTAATAAAGCTTGCCACTTATCTGTTTCGATGTGATTTAAATATTTGTAATAATGTCTTCGCCTGCCCTTTGCCTTCGCTTTCATTTAATATCCTCTGAACTCAGGGGACCGTTCGTGACAAATTATAAACTATATTTATACGGTTAATTTTACCTCCTGATTATGAGCGTTATCCAGACGCAGATATTCAGGTATTCGTATTTAACCTTGACAGAAACCTTTGTACCATATCGTACAGACACAAGCAGGGAAGATGCTCTGGATCTAATCTTTGCGATGATAAGTCTCGACAGAATAAAAAATATTTTAAACTGTATATTTTTTGGTGTTGACACGACCGAAAATGCAGGTGCGAAAAAAAATGGCTAGGTTTGGAACGAAACTTTTTTTTTCACCTATTAAGAGGCGTGGTTTGGCTCGCTGATATCCAATCAGATCAGCTCGGATGCCGTGCAGCGACGATGTCATAACATTCGGAGATTATATATTGAATTTTAGCGGTAGGAATAAAAAGAAAAGCTTACTGACAGAATCGTTCATTTTACATTGTAATAATAAATAAATAAATAAATAAATAAGACACTTGGATGAATTTATTTCAAAGGCTAATGATGCAAAAGCCCCAATCACTAATAAAGAAAAACAAACCAAGTTATATGAGCTGTATATTCTCACGTTGATTAAAAATCTACTGCCTTGATCTTACAATTTAAACAGGATGTTTAGCGAAATTTAACATTTCAAACAAAAGTTCATTTCGGCACTAATTAGTGTACAGTTCTGTATACGAGTTCTGACTTGAGATGGCACATTCTGATGTGACTGAGTCACTACTGAGTCAGGAGTGGGTACTGAGTCAGTACCGGGCCAGTACGAGCAGTAACTGGTGGACTGGATATCGGAGAACAGATCCTCCAACAAACAGCAAAGAAATCATACATTTTAACTGAGAATGTTTACATAAAAAGAGTTTTTCTTTCTTTGGCATTTATTTTACTATATTTACACTTTACAAAAAGTCATTTTTATTATACTTATAATAAATACTGAGGAAACTAAATGGATATATAGTCTAAATCCACAAACGTTTTTATTTAATTTATTACTTATATGAAATTTGATATTTTTCATTTTATTCCGGAAACAATAAATGATGGAATCGACCCAGACCTACAGTAACGCCACTCAATTTCTTTCTTTGCGCCGATCTCAAGTCAGTCGTCTATCAGAATTTACTCAAAACAATCTCAAGCACTAATGGAGGACTCGTGTCTTCTCTCCATTTAAAATCTTCAGGTCCTGATTTATTAAGAAATGTCCAGCGTTCTTGCACGCAGTGAACACAAAAACGTGATAACATAAACCTTTGGTGTTTGGTGTTAAAATAAGATGAAAAGAGTTTAACTGTAAAATGTTAATTTTTTTTATTAAGGAAAAAAATGTCTCACCCTTTCAGATAACCAACGAGGTTTTATTTAGGGGAAATAAAAATTCCCATCTTTAGTTATGACTGATCTCCTTACACAATTTTTATTCAATATTTGTTTATTTGTTTAACATGTTGAAACATAGGGTCTTTTTTTTTTCCTCCGTGTCACAGACCTTGGCAATGATATAACCTGGAGTATATGACCAGCTCTAAAAAGACAAAAAGACGATTTTATTTTTTTATTTTAAAACTACAGCATTATTTGTACTATTCATTGTCGTGGAGTCGTTTCCGGATTTGTGTTTTACGTTGTGACAAACTGTCCTATTCGAAACTGGGTTGAACAAATGGGACATGAAGTCAGAAAACAATTATTTGGAACGAGAAATGTCCGCTTGCCTTAGTGTATTTTAAATATCCCGCCCCCTATGGTGCGTGTCGCTCCGCCTCCTCCGTCGCCGGATTCGTCTCTGCCCCGTAAAAACAGCAACAAGATGTTGCTCAACTGGCTCGCGACCAACCAAAATAGCAACACGCTGGCTTCACCCGGCAAATTCAGCTTGCGTCAGGATGAGAATAGAGACATGACGTAATGAAGTTATTATTCTTTTGACGGCCATTTTAGTCTCCATCGAGCATAACCCTGACCCCGTTGCGCGGCCACCGCGGGGCTTGAGTCTGTATGGCACGCGAAGACGAAGAATAGCGCCATGACATCAGCGCCCTATCATTTCAAAAGACACATAGAGAGCCCGCAAACACCGCCACGGGCTGACTGAGATGAGGCTGTCAAGTGAAACCCTAGCTAACCAATATGCGCTGCTTTTCATCGTAGCTGGGGCCGGGGGGCTCAAATAGACCCCGACAGCCATTAAGAGGCGATCTGATTACCGCACAGTCTGGGGACTCAGACCAACAACCTCCTCCCCCCGCGCAGCACCACCTCCACCACCACCACCATGATCCCTAAACACCGGGGCACTGAGTTCATCCTGCTCACGTCAGACGGCAGACATTTCCAGCTTGAGATCTCTCAGTTCTGCTGTCGGCTCTTCCAGCGCGAGCATATGTGTGCTTCTCTGGCCAAGCGTAAGTGAAACCAATCACGGAGGTTGTAAACAGAGACACAAATCTTACCCCCCCACCCCCTAATCCCAGAGAAAGGTCCAGGTCTCTGATTTAATTTCCTCTCTCGGAGACGACAACTTTTGCATCACTCTACTTCTAATTACGCAGACTTTTTCATGTAGTAGTTTATTTTTTTTTCTTCTTCTTTTCAGCATATGATCTGCATCTCAGTTGATAAAATAAAAAAAAACTTTCCAAATATGCTGGCATGAAAAATAGCTTTGTTCCTGAGACGCTTCTTTTCATAGCCGGCGACGTACCACGTATGTCTTAAAAAGCAATCTCCATTTTTATTTTATCCACAGAGAGGAAAACATTCATCTGATTAGCAGGTACGCTGAGAGGTAAGGGGCCTCATCTTCTTCCCCCATCTATTCATTGCCACCGTTTAATTTATTTTGCCTGCATAATCCCTTCACTTTCAATAGCAAATTTAATGGGCCCCATGACCGCAGCAACAGACCAGTCAATATAAAAACCAGACAACTCATTACTTCACACGCTGCTATCTCCTGCAGCTGGAGACTTCATGTACACAATAGCAGCAGCAGGCTGTATTAAGTTTCCACTTGCCAGATCCCTCTTTATTGCCTCTAAATCTGTCTCACAAGAGCCCTTTAGCTGCATGCGCACACACACACACACACACACACACACACACACACACATACAAACACACTCCCTTAGGAGGAGACTCCCTAGTGTCTGGTCTGCCCGGGTCACGTGAGTCTCGGCCTTCTCCGCTCGCATGTGCACGTGAAACTTACCGGGCCACACGTTCTGACTTCCTGTCAGCTGACCGACTAATAAAACCGTTTTGTTCTGTTCAAGGGCGTAATTATAGATATTTTTGAAATATATAAAGACTGTGTCCATATGTTAAGCAGAAATTGGATTAGAAGGAGATGAATGTGAGCGTTTAACAAATATGAATTAATAATGATTGGAGTAATAAGGAAAAGCCTTGTCTGCACTTTAGAACATGGCTCCATCGATTAATATAAAACTATATTTTTTTTATCTCTAAATACTTAATGAGTTTAAAATGAAATGCCTTCATAACCTTCTGAAAACAAATACTGAAATGGAAAACTTTTTTTTTTAAGTGCATAATCCTATACAGTATATAAATATGAAATGATTAGGCATCATTATGAAGTAGTAGTAGTAGTATTTTATTTTATTTTTTGTGTTGTATATCATCTGTGTATAAGAGAAAGCCTGGTCTCAGGACAAGCGGTGGAATGAAAAAGAAACTCGGGAATATAGTTTTGCTGCTTGTCGGTGTGATATCATTTTTCCCCGAATTATCCGGGCCAAATTGAGAGCAACATGATGAGACACATTTACAGCTCCTCAGAGTCTGAAGCCGAGATCGCTAACAGCACCGACCGGTGACTTTCCCCTTGTGCCGCTCCTCCAATTACAGGCAGACAATAGGACAAGTTAACCCCACGCTGCCTTGCCATTGTCTCACACTAAATATTTGCCTTTGCCTTTTGTGTCTGGCGTACTCCCCTTTCCTCATATACTCTTTACACCCCTCCTCCCACCCCCCTCCTGGCTTCCCACCCCTCCTGGAAGATGTCCTAATGAAAACTGCCTCTCCCTGCCCGTCAGCCCGACCATCAAAGGGACAGCACTGAGATGCCTGGTCATTTTGAGTGGACTGTGGCTCTGAGACGAGGAAACGTGTCGCGCCCTCGCGATGAGCCCCTGCAGTGGGCTTATTAATGAGGAGGAAGTAATACCACTGTGCTTAGACAGCCAGTCTTCTCCCGTCTCTGGAGCTGCCATCTCCCCGTGACAGCACATGCACACATTTCAAGGTACGACTAAAAAGAAAGAAAAAAAATTTTTTTCTTTGGCCTAAAAATAAAATCTTGTCTCCTTCTGGGAAGTTATTACTAATTTCTTAGATTTCGCTCGTCTCTTAACCTTTTCATTTGCATTCAACACCTGTCCGGATTGGGAACTGCGCAGATATACCGTCTGTGCTAAATTTTTTTTTCTTTTTCTTTCCTCTCTCTCTCTCTCTTTCCTTCTCTCAATCCCTTTTGTGCCATTCAAGTGCGACTGAATAAGGAATGGATCACCGAGAACGGCCACAGTCTCCGGCACAGACATGACATCATCGCTTTTATGGCTCGCCCGGTGAGGGACCATGTGGGGGAGAAAGCTCCTCAGTGCCATTTCACTGATAACAAAACCTGTGCGTGTGTGTGTGTGTGTGTGTGTATGAGAGAGAGAGAGAGTGTGTGTGTGTGTGTGTGACAGAGGAGGAGAGAAAGGGAGAATACAGACAGAGCACCTCAACGGTACACAATGGACGAGTGTAGGAAATCCGTCATTGAAACAGTGTCATGCCTGAGACACAGTAATGAGAAGAAAAAAATGAATAAAAAAATGAAAGAGCACAAAGAAAAGATTGGTTGTTATCAAAAGTTTAACATTTAAAAGTATTCTGATTGTTCTAAACGGGAAAAAAGAGAAACATAATAATAACGAACGTCTGTCCTGATGACAAAATCGGTAATTGAGGCAGAATAATAAAAAAAATCCGCACAGACACAATTAGCGTGTCTAATCTATCTTAACTGTGATTATTTAATCTTTAACACACTCATCTTAACAATAACGGCCTGTCAGACGACTACGTGTGTGACATAAAGTACTGGCGTCTGTGTAACCTCGAACATGGACGGTATTCTACGCTAATGGTTGGAGTGCCAAAACTTTAAAAAGAACTGAATGTCATTAATATATTTCACAGAACGATTTCTTTAAGCGCTGTAGTTAGACGTTTTGACATAAAATAAAATTCTAATTACTTTTAATAATGTGGTGTTTATTATAATACATACATATTTCACACACACACACAACACACACAAAAAAAAATGTCACTTTTTAATGTCTACTTTTTATGTCTCTCAAAGTTCTCACACATAAAACACTTAATTATTATAAGCCGAGAAACGATCCCGGTTTTAAAAGCGGTCGACAGGGGTTGAACTCCCTGCGAGGAAACGTAATACCTGGGGAAACATGTTCTAAGGGGCCGCGGGGTGGGGCTGGGGGTTTCTGTTCCTCGACATGCCACCAGACACCTGGAAGCTAACAGCTCATAAAACACTGTGGCTAATTGTGGTTTTCCTTCTTTTTCACTGCGAATGGCAGCGCGACACATTTACGGCCTGAGAGGCAGTTAGGAGCTCTCTGCACCTTGCTCTCGGGGTGGGTTGTGGGGCCTGAGAAACCCACATCCACCTGGCTATCGGTTTAGATCGCGCTCACATGCGCGCGTATGAAAAATAATACTGCCCCCTTTTCCCTCCGAAGGACTGGAAGAACTGGAGCAGTGCACGTTAGGGTCGGTGTGGAGAGCACGGCACATTTCAAAGGAAGGAAGCTGCGTGAAATGCTTGTGAAAATGTCTGTGTATGTGGTGATGGACGAGGGAGGGGTGGGGTGGCGGGGGTTGAGGGGCGGTGGGGGGGCGAGGGGCTGGGGATTAGTAGATAGTCGTGTTTCAGAAAAATCTGGGCAACAACTCCTGCCTGGAGACACTTTATTAGGGAACGGCAGAGACCTCGGCCGAAAATAAACCTTCGCCACAATGACTTCATGAGCCCTCGATAAGAAGGTGTGTGATTCTGCTACTTCAGAAGATAGTGCCCTACATACCTAAAATAGGGAGCGAGATCCACTGGAGTGTACGGAGAGAAAGTGAGAGAGAGAGAGCGACAGAAAGGAAAAGAGAGAGAGAGAGAGAGAGAGAGAGAGAGGGGGAGAGAGAGATCACCGTATCCCATTTCCACTCCAAAATGGTACGTTCTGGAAATCATTTTCGAGTCGACTAAACTAAACCAAAGTTTTTTTCTTTTGTTTGAGAACCATGTCCCCCCCTCAAAGTGTTTCGGAAAAGCCACGCAGAATAATAAAGCGACTTGAAGAAGAAGAAAAAAAGAAAGAAAAAAAGATGTATTTTGTATGTTGTTTTTTCTCCCAGTTTGTTCGATATTAGATATTAGAAGCAGCAGTTGCTAGAATCAGAGCTATTTCACATTAAGCAATAATAATAACAATAATAATAATAATAAAAAACTCAGTTGAAACTAATTTAGTGACAATACAAATTTAAAACTTTACTAAATCCAACGTAAATTGCTAAAAAAAAAAAACAATCATTATTAGCTATAATATCATTATTAAATATACTCCATGACTAGAAAAGTGAACTTTAAAATATCAAAAAACAAAAAGTTTTTTTTTTTTTTACTAATGGGGTTTCAGCTTCACTTCACTTTACTGTGATACTGAATAAAACCTTGTAGGTATTATTCCTTAAATAGATTTAAATTAATTCTTCAATTTCAAGTTGTTCAATAAACACAAGTTAAAAATGTTTTTTTTCTCTGGAGTGAGACGAGGATATTCCAGGCCAGCACGTTTTATCTCATCTTCCCTGAACGGAAAAAACTCCCGAAAGCAGGTTATCAGGCCTTTATATTGTCCTCGGTCAATGCCCATTTCTAAAAGACTCACATTATGGAAACTCATACCTCTGTTTTTTATATATATCAGAAATAGCCAAAGCACATAATAAGTGATTTAAATTCAGAGCAACACAGCGTATGGTGCGATAAGTACCGCCAAGTCAAACCACATTTCCTATTACAAAGAAAACCTGTGTCCAATTCTCTGCAGGAGCAAGGAAACCACTTAGTTGTGCAACTGCTCAGGCAGTTCAATGCACACTCGTTTCCGAAAAGTCCCCCTCATCCACTGCCAAGTTCAAATCATGTGCACAGCTCGAGTCAAGTTGTAAAATGCAGGGAAAATGTACGCAAAATGTATTACAGCAGGATAAGTACAAAGAAGAAGAAGAAAAAAAGGCACGTTGTGCAGGCCTCGGGCAGATTTATGTTCAGCCCTTATCTGATTGGATTCTCTATTTCGCTAGGTAGAAACACACACACACACACACACACACACACACACACACACACACACACACACACACCCTTTTAGGGCTGTGAGGCGGCTGCACACACGGAATTCAAACAGAGAAAACACAAAACCCTAGTTTCACCAAGACCCTGCCAAAAATGATAAGGTAGACTAAGAAAGGACACTCGGAGAACTCTGTGATCTACGGGTACGGTTCTGCAAGAAAGAGTAAACAAAAGCATGCACTAATCACTTCTGCATCCTTCTGAGGATTTTTCTTTTCTTTTTTTTTCACTAAAAACAAAACAGCCCTTTGTGTGAGTGTGTGTGTGTGTGTGCATGCAAGAGAGAGGAAAAGAGAAAGAGAGAGAGTGAGAAAGAGTGAGAGTGAGAAAGAGAGAGAGAGTGTGCGGTGCATCCAGGCAACTTTAGCAGGGCGACGGACAGAGCGCGAGAGTTGTACTCACTGTAGTGGATAAGAGTAGCCTGTAACGCAGAAGGAGGGAAAAAGAATCCTCTTTCTCGTCCCGATCCATTCTGTATTTTAGAGCGGTTAAAAGAAAAAGAAATGAAATCTCTTGCTCACTCGCTCTCTCTCTCTCCTGGACGGAGCTGGCTAAGCGAGAGCGAGGCCCCTCGTTCACTCACTCCCTTGCTGTCAGGGTTGGAAACCGGCTTCTGTGTGCCGTGCAGCTGTGTGCTTCTCCAGCACCCTCCTCCTCCTCCTCCTCCTCCTCCTTCGCTCCCTCCTTCCTTACTCGGGTCCCAATACAATGCACTTCTGTACCACGGCGCTGCGAAACATGGCCGAAACGCCGCTCATTCCCTTTTGAGAATGTGGAAATCACCGTGGTGCTTAGAGCTTGAGAGAGGGTGAAGAAATAAACAGAAAAAGAATTTAAAAAATAAAATAAAATAAAAATGAAATAAAAGCAGCGAAGCGAGTGGAAAAGCTTCGGGCGCTGCCTGGTGCAGGTTTAAGTTTGCGGAGCTCTGCTTTCCCCCTCCTGCTCATTTTGTGGAATCGCTGCTTTTTTCGGCAGTGGGAGGGGACAAGGCCGAAGCTCCCGGGCTGAGGAAACTGCGCATAATCCCTACCGGCAGAAACTTCCTCCCCGGCGCTGGTAATAAGCGCTGCATGGCCCGTCTGAGTGAGCAGGAATGCGAGGGCTGCTCTCAAAGAGGCCCAGTTTGACAAGGCTCAAAGTCACTTCAGCGCGACCTCGAGGTCACACACAGCAAGTGTGTGTGTGTGTGAGGGGGAATAAGTTACAGAGGGGGGAAGGGGCCATGTTTAGCAAGGCAAAATCTCTTGACAAGACTTGCTTCCTGACTTAAACAGAAAACACAGAACCCCCCCCCCCTTTTTTTTACCCCTCCTTCGGGTTTAAATTCTATTTATTCCATTCACATGCAGAGTGATGAAAAGTCTCTTAAAAAAAAACAACTAACTGCACCTAAGTACGTCAAGGAAATAATTGGGTATGATAATGACGTTATTAGAGAACGATTCAGCTGAAATACACGCGGCAAGATTCTCGAAGACTTTTTTTAAAAACTGCAAAACTGTAATTCTGCATGGCTTTGAGTCGCGGCACTTCCACCGCGGTGACATGCGGCGTTTAAGGTCGTCTTATTTGTAAACGTGAAGCGAAAAATTTACGCGATGCGCTGAAAAACTGAAAGGTGTTAGATCACACATTCATCACAGCAGAACTTTGTTCTTTTTTTCTTTTTTTTTTCAAAATACCATCATAGCCCTAAATCTATCAAAATGATGAATATACTCAGGATGCTTAAAATACTGCTGAACTGCTCAAAGTTCGAAACGAAATGAGAAACACTGAGGCTGGAGTTTTTTTTTTTTTTTTCCTTCTTACTAACACTAACATATTTAAACCATGAGTAAAGTTGTTCTGAGAAGCTGTAAAACAGGACTGATATGGACATTTCAGTGGTAAAAATGTCAAATAAATAAAAGGAGCACATGCAGAGCAAAAATATATATTTAAAGGGTTGACCTTAATCAAACATGATGTTTATGATCCAAAAACAGCAGGGTCTCTTTGGGTTTAAGCTAAACAACAATTTGAACAATTTTATCAAACCCATCATAAGCTATTAAAACATTTATTGCTTACTTATAAAGGAGTTATTATTAAGCACTGAAATTCGCTTCATTTCACTTATTAATAGTATTCATTTATGACTATTATATTTTATTATTTGTGACTTATAATATTTATTTATATTATTTTTATGCATCTTGTAGCTTTCTACTGTATTCTTATCATTGCACTAGTAACTTTTGCTCAGTTCTCACATTCCCACAGTGTATACAGACTATATGTAAGATATACAGCGTGTAATCACATCTACATACAAAGTCATTGCTGCTGGATATCTGGAATTTCCTTCAGGATCAATAAATTAATACTGTATATAAAACTAACCTATCTATCTACCTATTTATCTATCTACAAATACAAACCTTAGAAATATTAGTTTCTGGTAGATGGTTTGAAAACAAACAAGCAAAAAAAAAAAAAGGTTATAACTGGATAAATATGTTATGAACATATTCCTGAAACTTTATGACCCAAAAACTTTATGGCTCAGTATCTTAAAGACAAAACACATACACACAAAGAAGCAATTGCTATGTACTTGCAATTCAAATTTTTTCTAACAACATTTCAGGATTTATAAATATAAATTGCTTACTGATACTTCCTCCTATTTTGATTTTACAGTATATTAGCATCTGAACACAGGGTTATGTTCTTTATGAAAATGTTTAGGCACAGTGTGATTTCTGGGTCAAAATGAGGAAAGATAATCAGCATTGCTTAGGTAGGGCAAAGAACATTTTTTTTAAAGACTTCATTGAGACTTTTCTAAATTCAACAGTAGTGAATTTAACAACATTAGCACATAACATATTTATCCAGTTATTACATTTTTTTTGCTTGTTTGTTTTTAACACATCTATCAAGAAACTAATATTTCTAAGGTTTGTATTTGTAGATAGATAGATTAGATTTATAGATTCACTTATTGATCCTAAAGGAAATTCCAGATATTCCGCAGCAATGGCTTTGTTTGTAGATGTGATTGCTCCTCGTATATCTTTATATACAACATTTTAGCTATTATTTGTTTTGCTGTTTATTTTTTTAAATAAACTTATACAGGGCTCAGGATTGTGCAGTACAGAGTGACATATCCTTTTTTTTCCCAGCACAATCTACGAAATATGATGAACTGAATCTTAGTTCATTTTAACCAACTATACAAACATGAGCAAAGAAATAGCATAGATACACATTCTCATGTGTTTTTGGTTGTTTCTATGACCAAAATAGTAATAATAATAATAATAATAATAATAATAATAATAATATGCTGATTTTAAGAGTTTAAAATTTTTGTGACATTATTCCCATATTCCACTAGTGGTAAAAATTTACCTGTTATTAAAGTAATGATAATTTTTGTTTTTCCTGACGCACCTGATGTGTGAAGCCTCCTCGTTAACAAACACCAACAAGGCTTCTACATAATACAGTATATGTATATATGTATATATTACTTTTTTTTGTCATTGACCTGTGCTGTGTTTGTCGAGTTTTTTAATAGAATAATTTTATTTATAAAAATATATCTTTCAGCCTTAAAGGGTTTCATAAAAAGTTAGTTTTTTTGTGTCAAAAAAACTTATATAAAAGAGTTGTATGAAAATATTGGTTAATAGAACAAAATTAATGAAGCTTGAAAGTTTGACCTTACTGAATGATGAAACGTTTTGGTTTGATATCTAAAACTGGAAAAGCGCTCTCATAAAAAATATTGTTTTTATTTGTTCAAAAGAGTCAGGATTTATGAATTTTCTCCCCTTTTGTCTGGGATGGGAAATACGGGTCTGTGCAGAAAGATATCTGTGAACAATTTAAAAATTAACAAATACTCTTGTGCAAGCTGTAAGGACTCTACAGATGTCAGGGCTTAAGACAGAGAAAGGCTCCTCATCGCAAGGATATACGTGACATATTGGTAAATGGATGATTGTTTTGCCTTTAATCGACAGCCATACCATAAAGATCCAGAGCCAAGATACGATTGCTGCCGAAGGCCAGAAATAACAGTGTGTGAAAATGCTGATAATTAACACACTCTCTCTCTCTCTCTCTCGTGGTGGTTTGGCAGGAGGAACCGACTCATTCTTTACGAGGACAACTTCTTAAAAACTGTCTCCAAGTTGAAGATTTGTGTCATATATTTCATTCACTGTGTTGATTTAAAATGAAAGGTTGCCAAAGGACAAATAGCTGACAGGTTATATAAAGCGAAAGTGTGTGAAGTAAACTGGCAACACAAACAATGGGGTTTAAAGATTTAAATGGCAATCGATCAGCGAACAATGTCAGAGAGCGTCTACAGGTTTCATGAGGTTTGGAAATGAATATTCCTCCATGAGTTAATTACCTTTTCATTCCTTTTAAACTCTGCCCATTTTGCTAAATAACACACTAGCTCTGGTAAAGCAGCTAATGGCATATTTGAGGATTAGAGCTAGAACAGAGCTCATACTATAACGCAGCCTGGGTTTCTCCATCTCTCGAACATTTCTCAAACATTTTCAAGTGCACAAAGCATTCAGCAGTCAGTAATTGATTCTCTAAGGTACTATAGAGATTGAAAGATATATAGACACACGCTTCTTCTTACTAACAATAACCTGCTTTAAAAATTAATTAGATAAAAATAGTTTTTCCATACATTTCAGCCGTGCTTTTATGGGCGCACAATTGTAAATCTCTCTTATATAAAACCTATATAAAAAGTTATTCATGATCAAGGTTAGAGAAAAGATTATCAAATGTAGCTTTTCTAATATAATTTGTATGACATCCACTGAAAGTCACTCTCACTTTACAGACTTTCTTTACGTTTACAGATGGATTACCTTGACATTTTTTCCTTCCACATTATTATTATTATTATAAAATTAGCCTTTTTTATATAAAAAAAATGTTTTACTTAAAAAGCTGGCTACTGAAACAAACGCTACTCCTGCTAGGTCTTATTATCACTGAAGTTAAAGCAAGCTTCTGAAGAAAGAGCTAGCCTGGCGATGTGTATGAAAGAGAAATACTGTAGGTCCTGTCATCACTTTACAACACCTCATGCGATAGGAGAGAGGTTTTAAGATGGCCATGGGGATTAATGTGATCACTAATTCTAGGAATAAACTGAGGGAACAAAAATCTCCACAACAGGGGAGGGATGAAAGGACAATATCGGTGCTTTTACTTCACGAATGATGAGAGATTTTGAATTATATTGGAACAAGGCCTCAGTTATCTACTTTTGTCTGTTTAAACAGAATGCAAATCTAGTCTCAAATACATTTTTTTGTTTGTTGTTTTTTTTCTATTCTGTTTAAATTAGTTTTAGGTTAACTATTATCAAAATACAAAATTTGCTTCTATGCAACCAACTTAAGTAAACATAACTCCGAAATATTAGTTTTATTGCATACTGTAGTTTAACCAGTCTCAGTGTGTTATACTGTACATATACCGATTATCACTCATAGCACGGGTGTGTCTTATTTGAATCAACTTATTTTTTTAAGCATTGGCCGCCCTCCTGATTCATATTCTCGTTGTTTAACTCATTCGACGCAAGTCTAGATTTGCTTGATGGACGATCTGTTGCACAATTTCCTCATCTAGTAAATAAAACTGAAGTTTTGTAGTGTAAGCTAAGCAACAACCACATGGGCAGGGCAGTGGTGGCTCAACAGTTAAGGCTCTCTGCATTACTAACCAGAAGCATTGGGAGTTCAAATTTAGAGCCAAGCTTCCACTAAGTCCCTTAGCTCTATCTGTTCCAGGAAAGCTGTATCGCGGCTAACCCTACATCCTAAAAAGCTGGGATGTGTGTAAATTTCAGTGTGTTGTAATAAGTTGTGCAAGTTGTAAAATTTGTGTACTTACTCAACACATATGTACAGGTATAACTCAGGGGTTGATCAACCAACACAACATGATGTGAAAGAAATGCTTTAGTTGTAAGGGATAACAGGACAAAGTCATTGTGCATGATCAGTTTTAAAATCCTATAAAATTAGTTGTAAGTTAAAAAAATTGTAAACATAACTTAAAAATATATTTTTCTTTGCATTAATTACCCAGGCTTAGTGTGTTATCCTTTTACATACTTATCACTTGTTTTACTTCTGTGTAAAAGTTGAATAAATTTACAATTTCACCTTTTTTTCCCCCTGTTGGCCGCCCTCCTGATTCATATTCTCATTGATTAACTCGGGCAAGACAAGTCTGGGTTTGTTTAAGGGACGATACCAAAACAGTTGCACATTTTTCAAATCTGGTAAATAAAACTGAAGTTTGGTAGTGTAAGCTAAGCAACAGGCACATAGGCAGGGCAGTGCTGGCTCAACGGTTAAGGCTCTCTGCATTACTAACCAGAAGGGTTGGGGTTTCAAATCCTGATCCTGCCGAGCTTCCACTGAGGCTGTCCCTTAACTCCTAAATCTGGTCAAGGAATGGAGTTTTCATGACTTTCTAAAAAGCTGGGATATGTATAAAAAAAGTTTTTCATTTTGCTGAAATAAGTTACTGTAAAAAAAAAAAATTACAGGCAATAAAAATTATAGTAAATATAAAAGTTTCTTAACTTAAATGATTTACACAAATGCTTTTGAGTTGGTTGAACATGTATACAGTATATAAGGAGTAACAGGACAATATCATTGCTTTTACTTCATAAATAATAAGGGATTGGATTATATTGGAGCAAGGCTAAGTTTTGGGCTCCATGATCTACTTCTGCCTGTTTTAACAGATGGCAAATCTATTATCAAATACACTTTTTTCTGCTTCTTTCCTGTTAATTGATCAACATTAAAAATCCCATAAAATCAGTTAACAATTGGGCAAACAATTTAAGTAAAAATAACATAATATATATATTGCTTTGCTTAACTAGTTTTGATGTGTTATACTTTTACATAGTTATCACTCATTGCACTCATTGCTAGAGTGCTAAAATTGAATCAATTTACAATTTCCCCCTTTTTGTTGCATTGCCCGCCGACCTGAACCCTTGTAGGGTTGTTTGATAGAAGATACAAAAAACAGTTGATCATTTTATTCATGTAGTAAGTAAAACCTAAGTTTGAAAGCTAAGACAACAAGAGCATGTGCAGGGCAGTAGTGGCTCAACAGTTAAGGCTCAGAACTAACCAGAAGCGATTACTGCCTGTCTGATTGTACTGCCGAGCTTCCACTGAGACTGTCCCTTAACCCTTAAATCTGTTCCAGGAAAGGTGTATCGTGGCTAGCCCCATGTCCTAAAAAGCTGGGATATGTGTAAAAAAGATTTAATTTTTTTCCTGAAATAAGGTACTGTAACAGAGAAAATTTGGCAGGTACTCAACACAATAACAATTCCAATAAATATAAGTTTTATAACTTAATTGATAAGAGGAAGCAAATTTACACAAATGCTTTTGAGCTGGAAATGGTTGAACATGGACATATATTGTATACACACACAAACTGTATATACACACACACATACAGTATATATAAAACTAATAGGTTTATAAACCAAAATGTGGAAAAACATTTTCATTTAAAGGGATAACAGGACAATTTCATTACTTTTAGTTCACAAATAATAAAGATTGCATTATACTGGAACAAGACTAAGTCTGGGTCTCCATGATCTACTTCTGCCTGTTTAAACAGATGGAAAATCTATTCTCAAATATACTTTTTTCTGCTTTTTTCCTATTGACTGATTAATCCTATAAAATTAGTTTTAAGTTAAAGTTGCCAAAATACAAAATTTGCTTCTGGGCAAACAACTTAAGTAAATGTTTTATTGCAATGCCTAACTAGTCTTGATGTTTTATACTTTTACATAGTTACTCATTAGAATAGCGTGCTAAAGCTGAATCAATTTACAATTTCACCCTTTATTTTCTTTCTTTTTCTGCCATTGGCTGCCCTCCTTAAACCCGAACCCTTCTAGGCTTGTTTTATGGATGATACCAAAACAGTTGCACATTTTCCTCATGTTGTATGTTAAACCCAAGTTTGATAGTGAAAGCTAAGCAACAAGCACATGGGCAGAGCAGTGGTGGATCAGCGGTTAAGGCTCTGCATTACTAACCAGGAAGGTTGGGATTTCAAATCCTGATACTGACGAGCTTCCACTGAGGCTGTCCTTTAACTCTTAAATCTGGTCCAGGAAAGCTACAGTATATTATGACTCTACATCCTAAAAAGCTGAGATATGTGTAAAAACGAAGAAAAAAAAATGTCATTTTGCTAAAATAAGTTACTGTACCTCAGAAATTTTGGCATGTACACAAGCAATAAAAATGACAGTAAATATAATAGTTTCATAACTTAAATGGCTAGAGGAAGCAAATTTACATAAATGCTTTTGAGTTGGAAAGTGTTGAATGTGGATATATACAGTATATACTGTACAGACCAAAATTTTGGACACACCTTCTCATTCAAAGAGTTTTCTTTATTGTGTTCTTTATTGTGTTCTTTAGCCCAAACGCGTCTCTTCTGCTTGTTGCCTGTCCTTAGCAGTGGTTTCCTAGCAGATCTTCTACCATGAAGGCCTGATTCACACAGTCTCCTCTTAACAGTTGTTCTAGAGACGTGTCTGCTGCTAGAACTCTGTGTGGCATTGACCTGCTCTCTGATCTGAGCTGCTGTTAACCTGCGATTTCTGAGGCTGGTGACTCGGATGAACTTATCCTCCGCAGCAGAGGCGACTCTTGGTCTTCCTTTCCCGGGGCGGTCCGCATGTGAGCCAGTTTCTTTGTAGCGCTTGATGGTTTTTGTGACTGCACTTGAGGACACTTTCAAAGTTTTCCCAATTTTTCGGATTGACTGACCTTCATTTCTTAAAGTAATGATGGACACTCGTTTTTCTTTACTTAGCTGCTTTTTTCTTGCCATAATACAAATTCAACCTCTTTGATTGAGAAGGTGTGTCCAAACTTTTGGTCTGTACTGTATCTATATATAACTAATAGATACCAAAATGGTATGCACAACATAATGTGAAAGAAATGTTTTAGTTATAAGGGATAAAAGGACAATATCATTGCTTTTACTTCATAAATAATGAGAGATTATTATACTGGAACAAGGCTAAGAGGCAAATCTATTCTCAAATACACCTTTTTCTGCTTTTTTCCTGTTACCTGATCAATTTTAAAATCCCATAAAATTGGTTTTAAGTTAATAATTTCCAAAATACATACAATCACAAACATAACATTAAAAATATTTTTATAGATATGCATTGTTTAACCTGTCTTAGTTTGTTATACTTTTACATAGTTATCACCCATTGCAATAGTGTGTTGAAGTTGACTCAATTTACTTTTATTTATTTTTTTGGCCGCCCTCCTGATTCTTATTCTGATTGATTAACTGAGAAAATGCAAGTTTAGGCTTGTTTGATTTATGATACCAAAACAGTTGATAATTTTCCTCATGTAGTGAGTAAAACCTAAGTTTGCTAGTGAAAGCTAAAACAACATGTGCATGGGCAGGGCAGTGCTGGCTCAATGGTTAAAGCTCAGTACTAACCAGAAGGGTATGGATTTCAATTCCTGATACGGCCGAGCTTCCATTGAAGCTGTCCCTTAACCCCGTCTGTTTCAGGAAAGCTGAATTGTGGCTAAACCTATATCCTAAAAAGCTGACATATGTGCAAATAGAAATTCAGTTTGGTGAAATAAGTTACAGTAACTCAGAAATTCATGCATGCACTCAACACAATGAAAATGCAAACCTAAATAAAAACAGTAAACCTAAAAGTTTCAAAACTTAATTGATTTAAAGGAAGCAAATTTCCTTAAATGCTTTTGATTAAAGCGTACTTGTCAGAGTTTACAATGTGTGTTTGCATGTTACCTGGTATTTGTCAAAAGCCTCAGAGCACAAAGATCAGTCATATAGCTTTTATACTACAAAAAATTTAAACAAGAAAAGGTTGAACGTGGATACATGTATACCTCAGAGGTTGATAAACCAAAATAGTATGCACAATATAACGTGAGAGAAATGTTTTAATTTTGGACAATATATCGATTTTTTTTTATTTCTGCTTTAGATAAAACGACGTGCATTTTATCTCAAAGTTACATAAAACACAGTACAGTTTTGTTGATTCTTTAATTTTTTTGTTGTTTTAACACCTTTTCTTTATTTTAATTTTACTACTAATATGATTGTTACATTCTTTTACATTAAGTGTTCTATACTCAATTTAAAACGCTATCACTAGTATTTTTATGGTGCAGAAGTTTAAAGTTTGACTGATGTGTATTTTCTTTCATTTGCAAACACATTTTACTTTACTGAAGTTATATTCTTTTGCACTTATGATGAGCAGAATTTAAAAGGTATGCATGAATGCATTAAGTGGCACTGAATGGAAAGAAGAAGAAAAAAAAATCAGCCTTAAGTAATTCTATTCAACCAGAAAATCTGTCCAGAATAAGAGGCTTGCAGGGTGTATGACCCCCAAAGTGGTGTATCCTAAAGCAGCTGCCTGGAATTATGATCTACAGCTCGGAAACTATTAAACTGAAAAGGGGCAAATGTAGGTCTATACATCTGCAACACAAAACGAGTTTTTCTCTTCATTAATCAGTAGAGAAAGTGCAGTAGACACTGGCAGGCTTTTAAGACTGTACACATAAAAACACATATAATAACAGTAGCTGTTGTTCATTTTGGCTTCTTTAAAAACTCTTAGAGAGAATTATGCTAATTAAGTCAATGAAAGTATAAGACTAAATAAATCTCAGGGCAATCAAATGAAGTAGTTACAATTTCCACTAAATTCACACAAAAATATATAAAAATCGTATAAAATTTGTAGAGACCAAACTGAACAATTTCGTAGGTACTGTGATAAAGAACAAAATTATACACTGTTAATAAAATTAAACAAAAAAAAAGATGGGAAGAAAAGCAAAACCTGGTTGAAGGGATCACTAGCAATGGCATGTTTACTTCCCTGGTGAAATTACATTACATTGTCTGGGTCTAATTGCAAACAGGACTGTCTGGAGCTAAAATTCATTAGCGTATAATTGTAAGGACCGGCTTCTTCATCAACAGGGTTGATGATTAACGAAGATGGAGATGGCTGTAAAGGGGCTGGAGACCAACGCCGGCTTTTGCCTCTTGTTTGTCCCCTGATGAGAAGCTTGTTCAGGACAGATGTGTCTCTATGGAAGTAGCACCTCAAGAGTGTCTCCTCGACCAGACACAAATCCCCCCCCCCCCCCTTCACTCTGTGCTTCAACCTGATCCCTCGCCCCTTCACCCCCCCTTCCCCTCTTCCCTTTCAGGTTGGAACAGGCTGCCTCAGCTTCCCTGTGTGTCCTCGATGTTCCTGTGAAACACCACACTCTGGCACGGTGCCCGGACTGTGTTTTTCCCCCCCTCCTCGTACTAACTTTTTTTCTGACCATAAAACATGGTCCAAGTAGAGAAGCCATCAGAAATGGTTGTTAAGCTCTTAGTGAGCTGACAGCAATTTGAGATGTTTTTTTTCCCCCTTTTTCTTCTTCTTCTTCTTCCTTTTTCCTCTAAAAGGCGGCAAAGTGGGGACAATCTATTTGTGAGGTTCGTCTGACACTCATTTGAGGGGTGGAAAAACACTGCTCGACCAAAAATATTTAAACAAAATCCCCTTTTTTGGGGGAGTGCCCAAGGCGTACACAAGGGAGTGGGCCTATAGAGTAAATAAAAAAAATAAAATCATCATCTAGAGCTCGGTAATGGCTTTATTGCAGATGGTATAATAAACAGTTTTAGTGACACAATTTGGTGGAAATTATACTGTGATGTCTACGGTACCCTTATTTAAACATCAATAATAATTAAAATTTACGGTACCTATTACTCAGTCACAGGGTGTCTCCCTGTTGCAATGGATCACAGCAACCGTGCTCATTCTGCAAATCCAGGATTTTTTTAATGGTTGATCAAAAAATTGGTTCCATTGGCTACATGTCATTTTGCAGAAAGTGTTAAAAATAATGAATGGCTATTTTTTTTCTGCCACCACCACCAACAACAATGGATTATATTTGGAAATGACATGGAAAAAAAATGAAAAGCCTGATCAATATTTCATATATTATAATATTTAACAATGTATTTCAAATGGAAAAAAACTAACAAAAAAAAAAAAAAAAACAAATGCACAGATGAGAGTGGGTTCAAAGTTGAGTGAGAAATAAGAAGCCCTGCGACGATAATCCGAACCAGAGAGCCCTGATATGCATCGATTTTTGACGTCCTCGACCTACCTCGGTGCAGTGGGAGGCAGTGTCAGGTGTCATCGGCCGTCTAGACGCTGTGACGGCGGAGTGTCGTCATGGCAACGGCGGACTGTTATCAGCGGACTGTGGCAGTCAAGTACGGGGAGGAGTTTTTTCCCCGACTTTTTGAAGCCAAATTCATAAAAAGCGTCAGGACAAGGAATGTGTCATTGAAGTGGAGAAGGACGGACTGCTGTCCGATGACGGTTAAGACGTGAAGCATAGTCTGTTTAACAAATGGTCCTAGACTTGCAAATCTCTATACAGTAGCTTCTTAGTGAAATACTTACAAATTTGAACAAAGACAGAAGACTTTTTGGCAGAGTTGACACATGATGATGAAGCTTACCTTGGATGATATAACCTACCTTAGTTTTTTACTTCTAATCTTCCTTGGTCCAAACCTGGCTTAAGAACTACAAAACCAGAAGTCCGTCATTAAATCATGTCCTCTTCCTCCCCACGCTGGCTGCCATGATCACTCGTAGACAACAGAAAACACCTGGCCTCAATGAAACACAAAAAAAAAAGGATGAGGAGGAGGAGGAGGAGGAAGTCTACAGCTTAAGGATTTCCATTCGTTCAGTCAGACAGATTTCCCCGGCTATAAACAAGTCGTTTAAACTACAGGACAGAAAGTTCTACTTTTTTAATTAGCACAAGAGGTCAGACTGATTTCACTTACCACATTTACAACACTCGGTCATGAGTACTAAGAATAAACATGAATAAAAGTGTCATGATGTGAGTGCAAAAAAAAAAAAACTTTATTAAATAACAAAGCAAATTCGCAATCCATTATAGTCATTATCACAAGCCGTCTGTAATGCTGGTACATTTGGCAAACTGTTTTGTTATACTCGCTGTCACCAAAGACAATTATACCTGTTTAATTATGTGCTTTTAGGCATGAGAAGTTAATTATGGTAAATCTTGTCTTTGTTAAAAATAACAAAGTCATATCAGGCACTTCAGGTTTACAGCTTTGATGTTTGATGTGTTAGATTCGCTGTATTTGAAATGTTAACTGCTTTGTTTGTTCTCATTCATCATAAACCAACGAGAGCATATACCTGAATATTAATGAGCTGCAGAGATGAATGGTTTAAAAGATAAACAAACGTTTATCCACTCAAGAAAACTATCTAAACAGTACCAATCTAAAGTTTGGAGGCAAGTTTGGACTTATTTTCTACATTTTCAAACTCCAATACTGGATGTTTTTAAACTATGAAATAACATATGGCATTAGATAATCAAGTAACTTACCTCTGCTGCAAAGGAGGTGCTCATTTAGCCGCAGGCAACACCAATTAACAGTATATACCATACATTTAATAAAACTGTAAAGTGGGCATGTCTGTACATTGAAGATATTTACGGAAAAATTATTTGTGGGGACGAGATGACGAGCTGAGTAATAGAATACATCACAATGGTTTTTAGAATGTTTGTCTGTCTGCTTGTTTGTGTACGCATCGCGTAAAAACATCACAGGTGTATTTGGACAACCTTGAGGTAACATATGGGCTTTGTTTCTTTGCAATCGGCCCACGGGATATGAAGATATGCTAATTTGAAATTTAAATGAAACATTATATCATAAAAATCTTATCTTATATAATCTTATATCATAAAAAAATGACTGTGAACTTCAACAGATGGCGCTGTAAATTTTTTAAATATGTGCTTACAAAACAAAACTGTGCAATTGAAATGTACATAATAAACGCAATCTTCACCTTCATTCCGCACACTTGGAAAAGTGTAAAAATTGTAGTTCATTCCAAAATTTTAACAGATGGCACTGTACATTTTTTAAAACGCACTTATGATTAAATTCCACATACAGTCACGTATAATATACAGTACACATATACACAGTCCTATGCAAAAGTTTAGGCACCCCTTGATAAATAACAGATTTAGACACAGTCTCTCTTGGAAATGGAAAAAATGCACAATATTTTCAGCAAGCATTGGTGCATAGTTAATTCTTATGCCATAAACTGAACAAAAAATAAAAATAAAAACATTATTATGGCACTGTGCAAAAGTTTGGGCACCCTAAGATTTCCAGAGTCTCAGATTCTAAGCAGCTGTGTAAGAAAATGAAAATGAAAGTTATTGATGCCCACAATGCAGGAGAAGGCTTGCAGTTTCCACAGTGAATTTAAGAGAGTGTAATTAAGAGATGGCAATTCAGGGGAACTGTGGAGGTCAAGATGAGATCTGATAGACCAAGAAAACTCTGGGAGAGAACTGCTCATATGCTGGTCAGAAAAACAAATCAAAACCCCCATTTGACAGCAAAAAACCTGCAAGAAGATTTAGCAGACTCAGGAGTGGTGGTGCACCGTTCCACAAGACCTTCATGGAAGAGTCAGCAGAAGAAAACCTGACCTGCGTCTCCGTCATAAAATCCAACATCAGATGAAGTTAAAACACAATCAGCAAAGGCATGTTTGGAGAAAAAAAGGAGCAGCATTTCATGAAAAGAACACCTTGCCAATTATTAAGCATGAGGGTGGATCTATCATGCTTTGGGGTTGTGTTGCAGCCAGTGGCACAGGAAACATTGCACGGTTGGAGAGAAGAACGGATTCCACTAAATACCAGCAAATTATGGAAGCAAACACCGCACCATCTGTAAAAAATCTGAAGCTGAAAAGAGGATGGCTTCTACAACAGGAATAGTTGTAGAAGCCATTCTGGAATGCCTTAAGAGACGCAAGCTGAAGGTTTTGGAACAGCCATCACAGTCCCCTGACTTAAACATCATTAAAAATTTGTAGATAGATCTTAAAAGAGCTGTGCATGCAAGACGACCAAAGAATATTGTATATAGTGTGTATTAAAGAACTAGAAGCCTTTTATAAGGAAGAATGGGAGAAAATGTTTTAATTTTTTTCTTTGTTCAATTTATGATATAAAAAGTAACTATGCACCAATGTTTGCTGAAAATATTGTGCATTTTTTCCATTTCCAAGAGAGACTGTGTTAACATGTTTACAATTTAAAAAATCACCTAAATCTGTTATTTATCAAGCTTTTGCATAAAATAATATATATATAGTTTATACATTATATATGTCCAAAATATGCAATAATCTCTTTTGAACAGTTGATATTGAGATGTATCTTCATAATGTAATAACAACTGACTGTTATTACGTAATTACTTAAAGCTTGTGTGTTATTTCATAGTTTTAAAAACAAAAATGTATAAAATAAATCCAAAATTGTGGCCAAATATACGTGTGTATACACACCTATTTTTTCCATCTCATAGTCTTAATGTGGATTTCAACTTTGCTACAGTTATTCCTATAGCACAGGTTATTCATATTTGTTATAAAAAAATCTATGTTAAATCTGGACTATTTTGAGATATTATTGCTTTCTCTTTTTTTTTTGTTAATCTAGTTCACATTTGTTTTTAGCGAGCTCACAGTTTCTTTCACCTCTCTGACTTAATAAAGTGCTAACGTCACTAATGTTAGAAAATGGACAAGTAATGGATAAGTAATAAACTTTCAAACATGCTTCATGATTGAACTTCAGCTATGTTTATTCCTTTCATACTGTTGTTGTTTAACAATGAAGTTCGGCTTCAATTCATGTTTTTTTTTTTTTTTCATTTTATTAATTTTTAGCTTTTTTTTCTGGTCTACCTTACCCTGATCCCTGACCACATAATTCATACTTGAGGCATTTAGCATTTGGGAAGGGAGCCTCCTGTGTCTTCTGACATCATGTTGAAGAAGTTTACACTTTTGCGGTTTCTCACTACCATTACAAGGTTTTATTTGGCAAATTACACCTGAAAAGGGAACCGGTTTTTATAGGTACCATAACATCATGATTTTTGCAAAAAATTATCACCAATCCATCATCGTACCATAACATTTTGTCTCACCAAGATAGGCTGAGGTGACCTCTAGTGATACGCAGCTCGCCAGCATAGGCTAAACAATTTCTTAATGGTTTGGGCAGCTGTAATGGTGTTGTGTGATGATATGACTGATAAAGACTTCATATAAAAATTTCATATTATCAGATGTCATATTATCGTATATATATCGCATATATTGTTCGTATGCTTTTTTCTGTAGCTTTATGTAGCAAACCATGATTTTGGAACAGATTATTAACAAAATTCATAAAAATGGGAAACTGATTCCACTTTTTTTTTTTTTTTTTTTGAAACTTCATGAAATCACATGGAACGTAATTAGGAAGACGCAAATAGCTAAAGTATAAAAGGAATAAACCTAAATTTACCTTTATGGCATTTGTCAGAAGTGCAGAACGCTCCTGACATGCTCTGTACATGTTAAATATGTATATGTACAATACTCTTTTATACTTTTTGAACTTGTAAAAAGTTTACATGAGTGGTTCATAGTGATTTCGCAGTTCATAGTGATTTTTTAGTGAGGTTTTAGTGACTTTATCTGATTTCCAGTTATATTAAAACTCCTGTTGGCCGCACTGTTATCAGCGCTTTTCGTTCAAGGCTACCAGTCACTGCTGTGCAGGTGTGAACGTGTTACATCTGTTCATTTGCTTGAATGAACGCCCCACTTGTGATTTTCCACAGAAGAAGAGCGGTGTGCCGTGATTAATTTTTTGTGGTCTGCGGGTGTACCTGGTGCCAAAACAAAACAAAAAAATATGGACCAACCGACGGTGGTTTCAATACTGGTGACGAGGCACGGATTCATCACGACGAGCCTGAGAGTAAACAGCAAACAGCCGACCATCGGCTGGAAAATTCATCAATGCTTACGGTGTTCTGGGATTCTCAAGGACCAGAAGTATTAGAATATTATCAGGAAAAAGGTTCAGCAATCAACAGTGCTCGTTACAGGGAGACACTTATTGAAGAGCTGAAGCCCAAACTTCTTAAACAAAGAGGACCAAGGGCATTGTGATCTTTCATGACCATGAACGTCTGCACACTTCTGCAAAAACTTAGTTTTTGTGTTAAAGCGTCCTGTCTATAGTCCTGATCTCACTCCATCAAACTTAACCTGTTTGGTCCCCTGAAAGCAGCCCAACGAGGACGAAGATTCACTTCTGATGAAGAAGTGAAGACATTGGTGTATTCATGGCTCGCAGACAGACCAAGTGTACTGAAAAGCAAGGAGATTATGTCGGAAAATTATATATTTGTCTTTTCAAAAATAATTTCTACAGACCGTGTGAGGATAATTTTTAACTCACCATTTAAATGTGTTATTTTACTAAAAGGGAAAAAAATTATTATTAGCACCTTAAAACCAATGTGTTATGAAATTAACAGATTTTTAAATGGTGTTTCCTCAGTTAGAGAGCTACAGTGAATCTCTCAATATGCCGTTAGCATCATTTCAGACTAAATAAATTTTAAGTTTTTTTTTTTTTTTTTTTATCAGACACATGGATAAACCACAATAAAAACCAATGAAAAAACCTTTTTACCTCAGTTCATGCACTTTTATCTCTTTATGTTTGTTTTAATGATGTAAAATCTGGTTATTTCTCTGTATTTTCTCCTCCGGTTGCAGCGAGAACAAACGCCGTTATTTTCCTCTCAGTAATTTCCGTTAATTTTTTAATTTAAAAAAAGGGGGGGGGGGAATCCCATCACACATCTACCAGCCAATCACCGCAACCATCCGCACGCACATGATTACGGCTGTGTTCAAAACCGCACCTTGTACACTAAATACCGCACGAATACACACTCTGTAGTACATACTCTTCCATAAAGTAGTGAGAATTGTTATTTGTGATGCAGCGCAATCACGCGACTAACTTACCTCAGAGTTGCTTTAGTTCAAATGACTTCCTTTGTTATAAACCGAGTGTGTTGATAAAAAAAAAAAAAGATTATTTAATATTCAACACCAAAATAATGTAAAAATATTTAAAAGAAAGGCTTTAAGTCTGTTAAATCATAGTGCAGCTATAATTTTGGTACAAATATTTGGTTTTAACAGATTGAACGCACAGCTAGCAGAAATGGCTAATTTCCTGTTCTGTAATTAAACTCTTTAAGCTACTTATTCTGACTACTTTTGACACACACACACACACACACACACATATATAAAAACGTGTGTTTATCTTCAATGGGGGGCAGATCATTTAGTGTTTTTGCACCTAAGCTCTGGAATTCTCTACCACACTCTCTCCGTTTTGTTAATAACATTTCAGCATTTAAATTTCAACTCAAACTTTTTTCAAATTATTATTATTATTATTATTATTATTATTATTATATACTGTATCTCACAAAAGTAAGTACACCCCTCACATTTCGGGCACCACTTTATTATATGTTCTAAAGGGACAACACTATAGAAATGAAAGTTGGATATACTTTAGAGTAGTCAATGTGCAGCTTGTACAGCAGTACAGATTTACTGTCCTCCAACAATAACTCAACATGCAGGCTTTATTGCCAAAATAAATGGCAACGAAAACGAGTACACCCTAAGTGAACATGTCATAACTGTTGTTAATCTAGCACGGCCTTAATCCTTCTGGGCCTGGACTTCACCAGAGCTGCACATGTTGTTTCTGGGATCCTCTTCCACTCCCCCATAACGACATCACGGAGCTGCTGGATGTCAGACACACGGCGGCGCTTCACCACCTTCCGGTTGAGGACGCCCCACAGGTGCTCAATAGGGTTCAGGTCTGGAGACGTACTCGGCCAATGACAAACACATGAACATGATGAATAGGACATGTGACTCTGCACGGTTAAAGATGTACAGCTGTTATCACTTAGGGTGTACTGACTTTTGTTGCCAGCTATTTTGACAATAATGGCTGCAAGTTGAGTTATATTCAGAGGACAGTAAATCTCTGCTGCTTCACAAGCAGCACATTGACTAATCTAAAATATATCCAAGTCTCCTTTCTATTTCTATACTATTGTCCTTAGAGAAGATAAAACGTTTGTTGAAATTAGAGGGGTATATATACAGAGTCAGCCAAAAAAATATCATACTACTCATCATATTATTTTTCTTTTTCTGAACCGTGTTTAAACTTTTTTGGCTAACTCTATAGATAGATATTTTCTTCTTGTTTCTTCTTGTTCTACTTCTGCACAATGCCGCAGCAGAGTCAAAACCAAAATGCCGCATCCAGTTAAAAAAAATTGAAGTGCACCTTCTTCGTGACAACACGCTAGCCCATTTAGCTCACGAAATGGTAAAATTTGCTGGCGACTTGGGGTAGTGGCAGGCATTTGAAGACAACAAGGTAATTACCGAGGTGGAACTTTTCCTGAAGAGCCTAAAATAAGGCTTCTTTAAAGACGCTCTGCACCAGCTCATCCATCATTTGGAGAAGTGTGTCACCTTAGGTGGAGGAGATGTAAAAGAGAAGCGAGCAGATCAAGTGTTTCAATGGCTAATACACAGCCTGGCCAAAAAACCCACTGTTTCAGAAGGGATCAAACATGCTGAAAATGACTGGAATTATGTTAAAAACCCTTCAACACATTAGTAAAACCTGGACCAGCTTCATGGATGAAATGTGGTCGGAAAAGAATAATATATATATATATCCTTGTGATCATTCAATGATTCATGAAGTTGCATTGTAATAAATGGATATTGGAAATCACAGCCATGTTTAATAATGAAAGTAAGAACGTTTCCATACAGAGAAAACCACTTGTTTGTGAGACTCATCAGGAAAAAAAAAAGGTTTCAGCTTCCTAGGGAGCTTAAAGATTGGACTTTGGAGCGATAAAAAAGGTCATGTGACCCAAAGAGTCCAGATTGAGCCTATTCCAGAGTGATGGGAGTGTCAGGGTAAGAAGGGAAGCGCATGAAGCGATGCTCCCACTGTCTACTGTACAAGCCTCTGGAGACATTGTTATGATCTGGAGTTGCTTCAGTCGCTCAGTTCTAGACTCAACAATGTTATGTGGCAATAAAATGAAGTCAGTTGGCGCCTGAATGTACTGAATCACCAGTGTCACATTTATGGAGTTTCTGTAATCTAAATTTGTAAAAAAAAAAATATTTCTGAAAGTACAAGGAACCAATTTCACAAATAAATCAAAGATTTACTGTACATTAACCCTCTTAAATTCCAATTTTTTCCCAATCTGTTTCTCCAGATAGTAACAGTATGTTCTAATTGAGGTGGTTGTATGATGCATTTTTATTATTGGGATAATATCCTATTAGTGGAATATTAGCGTCCATATAAATGCAGGTAGTGACAGTGCAACATGCACAAGATGACCATTCTCACCATTTATTGTCTCAGATTATCTGTAAGAAAAGTTATTTCCTGCTATCACTTACATTGTAGAGGCTTTAAAACAATCGTTCCTTCACCAGCATATTTGTGGAAGTTACCGTGATGCAAAATGTAGCGTATTGGAATATTAAGAATCTGGAAAGCAGGTGGCAGGAACTCTTGTCTGAAGACTTTCCCTTTTCGCATGTCGTTCCCATTCAGTGAGCGTGTCTAGCTAATTATTATCTTTTATCCAGAGATTACAAAAACAGGCCTCACAACTCATGCACATGACCGTTTTTTAATGCCAATGGTTCTCTCAGAGTTTATATTTGTGCTCATTAAAAGCTAGATCGAGTCACTTTTATCATTTTGTTCTGATTTACTTGTCAGGCTGTTTCCCCTGCTTACATCATCATCACGCCTTTATGTCGCTTCACCATGAAGTAACATTTCGAAAAGGTGAAATGTGACGAGTTGCTTCAAAGAGATTTTATTTCTAGACTCTTGTACATGTGTTATCATGTTAACCTTGACTGTACCAGTTACGGACAGCACAAATACCGTAGAGGGTTGTGTTGCCGCCTCACATCGTCAGGGTCACGGGTTTGATCCCGACCTTGAGTTACCGCCGGTGTGGAGATTCTCGTGTAGGTCGCTCTGCATTCCTCCCAGCTTTACAAAGTAATAAATGGAAAAATTTGTACGTTGTTGTGAATGTGTGTGCTTGTATTCCCCACTTGACGGACAACATTCACAGGAAACACTTAGTTGATTGATGAAGTGCTTAGTGAAAATGAGTGAACTAACCAAAAACGTAGCGGAATGAATGGAATCTAGTTCTAAACCCAACTATAATGACGTCTTTTAGTCTGCATTGTAATTTCTTGGAAGGATATTCGCTAGCAGTTGTAAATATAATATTATCATGGTCAGCATAGTGTTTAGTATCAAAGCATGACTGTGTCACATCCCATGAGGCCCAAATTCTGTGTGGCAGGAAACATGGCCCCTTCTTTCCCTGCAGGAAATGTTTTCAGGAATGCACGAACGCAGCACCTATTCCTGCTGGCGGTAGAGCAAAGCAGCACGTAGCGAACGTCTGGATGGAGAGTACGGCTGTGAAAGCTTATCTGAGCGCAGAACCGAAGCTCTTATAAACAGCCTAATGGATTGCAAAACACAAACATTGCGTTCATATGCGAGGAACCGTTCCCACCCAATCATCTCTTGTAAAGAAATGTGTCACACTTTCATTTGAAGCCAACGTAATTCAAAATAACAAGCTTTAATTGAGCAAAACAGGTATCTGGCTTAAAAGCGCCATAAATAAAACTTTATTCTCTCAATTTATTAACAAGCCGCGGGGCGTGTCCGTGACCGCCTAGCAAAGCGCTTAAAACTTTTGAGAGTTGCAGTCCTCAGGTCGAAGACCTATACACACATCTCTATACATTACGAGCCATCTCTGACTCTCCTGGTCTTTACGTTCAGTCCCGTCCTTTAAGAAATAAAAAACAAACAAACAAAATAATATAGCGATAATGCTGTAATAAAGGGGTGGCTGAGCAGCAGGTCTTTCCTTTTTACTCCAAAAAGGGTCGACTCGTTGAAATAAAAGTGATTGTTGGAGAAAAAAACAAACAAACAGCAAATAAAAACAACTTTAAAATAACTGAATACATTTTTTTTGACCTCGCTTGATAAAGCCAGAGCAGCATGCTGCAAATTCTAAGCTGTAAAGTTTGTAATCCCAATTTGCTAACGCTCATTTTCCTTCTCCTCTGTGCATTTGTTTATAGCTTAAAAAAATGAGCCAAATATTCCAAATGCTAGTGATAATGATACGGATAAAGAAGAAGAAGATGATGATGATGATGATAAAAAAAAAAATTTAAAAAAAAAGTGAACTAAAGAGAACTAACAGCCGAAGCAGCCCTGCTTTGGAGGAAGGCTTTGGGGAGGAAGAGGAGAAGGAGGAGGAGGAGGTGGGGGTTTATAAGAGGAGAAGTCCGTGAAGAAGCTCATCTGCCGTCGGCGGGCGTCCGGCTGAGCGTCAGGGAGGCCATGGCGCGGCCGAAGCGCTCGCACAGCTCCAGGGTGGAGTACGGCGGGAGCTTGGGCGGCTCCGAGAAGCTCCTGATCTCTGTAGAGCAGTCGAGCAACTTGGGGAGGAAATCGGTCAGCTTCTCCTGAAGATTGGCTGCGAACACAGGACGGGAATGTGTTTAGACACGGAGCGACAAATAAACAACAGATAAGTGGTGCAGACTTTTCGCCGCGATCCCTGATGCAAACACTTTGAGAGACTTGAAACAATAAACTGCTGATCTGATCTGATGGCAAAACAAAGTAATAAAACGATAAAACTGGCAAATAAAACCCGGATGATAATTTACACGCACGGCAGGACGCCGATTGGATTGTACAGCAGCTCTAGACAACAGCATTACTAATTAATTAGCAGCCTCACGTTAGCCTTTAAGGACTGAAGAGTGTGTGTGTGTGTGTGTGTGTGTGTGTGTGTGTGTGTGTGTGTGTGTGTGTGTGTGTGTGTGTGTGTGCGCGCGAGTGAGTCTGCTTTAAAATCTTCAAAATGCTTCGTTAAGTCATAGCTGGATGTTTTTTTTTTTTGCGGTAAAACTAGGGACTGGATTTAAATCAAATCTGCAGTATATATTGTTCATGCATCTCAATTTTCAACTTCACAGCTAAATGATTTCCCTCGAACATCGACTCTGCTTTGTGCTGCTTGTAAAAACAGGCGTAATGGATTTCCATTAGAGCTGTCAGAAAAAATTTCACTGTTTGCATAATAATAGAATCTTTTTAAAAAGAAAAATATTAACGCATGTTTAATATCTCATGCACTGCTTTATGTCACCGAACACAAGTCCACTGAAATGCACGCGTCCTAGAATTTGCATTATGTAGGAATGTTTCACACAAAAACAAACAAAATAACGATGTTACATACATATACACTGTATAATATATCTAATAAAAGGAGCGTTTTTGCTTATTTGAATTTCACTCTTCATATTTCAAGTCAGTCGTACGCGGTCAAAAAACATTATTCCCGTCATTATTAAATGAAAATGCTGCAGATTCTCAGGCGACTTCGCATTAATTCGGTTATGTCATACTATCCTACAACTTCAAGTTCAGTACGCAAGTTGAGGATTTAATCTTTTTTCCTCTTATCGCAAATTTGAGCTTTAGAGTCCGAGCCTGCACATGCACCTGCGAGTCCACGCCTTTATCTCTGGAAAGAACTAACCGTTAAAGGGTTTTCGTGTTATTTATTCATTTATTTTTCTAATTCAATAAATGTTCGATATCAGCTCCTCTTTTCTACGTGCAAGTCATTTCCACCAGCCCTTACGCTCCATCTCCTGTCCCAGATATGAGCACCAGCGGTTCCTCATGTCCTCCACGGCCACCATGTCCTTCTCCTCCATCTCGTCGAGGAGAAGCAGAGGGATGCACGGCACCACCAGCTCGTTCATGATGCTCAGGCCGTTGCTCACGTCCGGTTCCTCTCCGCTCTCAAACATGGCCGCCGCGTGCTCGTTCAGCTTCTGCGGAAACCATAAGTACATGTACACATTATATACAAAGCTCTTGGCTTTTGCGAGTCTCTCTCTGAAGTATTTCTGACGTAACTGACGCAAGAGGCTGATGACGTGTCTTCCGATGCACTCGAGAGAGCGAGAGAGCCCTGCGGCACAGGCAACCCTGTTGACCTTGCAGGCCTCTACGAGTCAACTGCGGAATTAGCGAATAAGCGTGTGTCGCATTAAAGGGAAAAGAAAAAAGAAAAAAAAAACTGCACAGTACATTAGCTATGTCAATGTTAGCAGTATTTCCAATTAAAGCAGAGCAGCGGGGGGAAATAGCCAGGGCTTGAGCGTGAGCCAGAGCACCGCACGGCTCCAAAATGGTGGAGGTGAAACGAGGACAACGGCACGGTAATGTGTTTACACTCGCAGCAGCGTCTGCTTCCTAGTCGCAGCCCCGATGATTACATTAGAGCACAATAGCCGTTTAGGGTTACTGGGTGCGCGCACACACACACACACACACACACACACACACACACACACACACACACAGGTCCCAAAGTTCTTAGAAGGAGCACACTGAGAGAAAGCCACCCTCGCACACACAAACAGAGAGGATTATTCGATAAAGCTGGGAAAAAACAAAAAACAAAAAAAACACACACACACACACACACACACACACACACACACACAAACCCCCTGCTCACATTCAGGTGTCACATGGAAAATGCGAGCAAAATGATCACGACTCATGAGATCGCATCAGATACGTGGCACTTTCGAATACAAAAGAGCTACGGCTGTTCGAGTGAAACGCTCTTAATGAGCAGGGAGAGGGAGAGACGGGGAAGGCCGGAGGGATCGTGTACGGTTCTGACGTGCGGGTCGGCCCGAATGATGAGAAAAACACAAACTGAAGCGGTAGGTCATGTGATGTGTTTCGGGTCCTTTAAAACGTCATGCATTTTAAATTCAGTTGTTCATTTGAAGTGTTCCCCTTTTTCTCTCCCTCAGAGAAATAATAAAAACAAAAAAGAAAAAGTAGAAAAAAAAATCCTTGACCTTTTAACAATCTTTTCGAGCACATCTCAAATTCCAGCCAGGTTGCATTACACTCCGAGTTTTGTACTAAAACCAATTGCATCATCCTTCAATTATTTGGGGTAATATAAACTAGGGCAGTGGGTGTGTTAGGTCTGTAAGCGTGTGTGTGTGTATGTGTGTGTGTGTGTGTGTGTTGGTACTGATTAATGGAGATGGCAGGATTTCAACGTCGTCTTTGCACCAATAAAACCGGATGATTAATGGATTCATAAATTCCAGAATTCTTTATAATGGTGACACAGTAAAGTCTAAACAGTTCTTTAAACACGGTCCAAGTTTCACAAAAAAAAAAATGAACTTGAACATCACTTACACTCCTTTGTTAGAGCATCAAAGTACCCCGTACGGCGGTTTAATATCTAATTTGCTTCCTTCCAAATTAAAAGCCGAATTAATGACTCTGTATCCTACGATAAGTGTGTGCTTGTTATAGATTCATCTCTTAATCATTTTTATGTATTTCTGATATTAAACTTTGCTCCAGACAGCTGAGGGGGAGACACACGCACACACACACGCACACACACACACGCATGTATATATATGGGAGGCGTGACCCCAAGGGCAAATGCACACTCATGCACATTTACACATACACACACTCACCAGCAGACACTCCCTGCGAAAATGTCCTATGAGCTCCTCGTCATGGCCTCGGTACGGCCCTTTGGACAGCAGCTCTTTGTTGTACTGATACGCGTAAACCAGGTACATCAGCGACTCCACGTAACTGAAATAGGAAGAAAAGAAAAGCAGAGTGCAGCTTTGATCAGCGCTTACACGGGAAAAAACACCCTGAGCATAACGTCCGGAATGAGCGTAATGTGCCGGAGTAATTATTATTATTATTATTATTATTATTATTATTATTAAACCGGTTCTGATTCTACGCGACTCGTCAGTGTGACGGTCTACGAATAATCCATAATTAAATGTACTAATTAAAAGATTTGCATTTCTCGCAAGGATTCAATCCTGCCTTCGACAAGGGAGGCTCACAAATGGTTAGCAAATGGTAACGCTGCCCCCTGGTGGACATAATATATATAAATATATATATAAAAAAGAAAAACTTTTCTTTTCAGGGAAGGTCACAGTTTTCTCAGGTGTGTTTTTACCTTTTCTTCTGAAACAGCTCGAGGCCGATCATTAGGAAGATTGTGGTCTCGCGGAAATTCCTGTAGTCCTGATGCCATATCTGTTCAGACAAAAACAAGTCAGAAACAATGTACCACGGAAGTTAAAGAAAAGGAATACGCCTCTTATCGATGGAAATCAGACGCTAAATATTCGTTTAATATCCGTTTAATAGTTTTTGAACTTGACTGAATAATAGAAATATCAGAAACACTGTGAAGGGGAAGCTGTGAAGGGGAACCTCATATTCCTCCATGTTGACTTCGTCTGGCTTGATGAGCTCCAGCTTGGCTCGCGCCACCCTCATGATGCTCTTGCACCTAAGAGAGAAAACATACCGCCATTAGAGCTGTGGCGCGGGGGGGGTCTTGGTTGGTGACTCACGAGCTAATCTGAGAAACGAGACGGCGAGCCGCGTCCTCGCCGAGGCCTCGTGCCTGAGGCTATGAATCATTCTTTATTACTGCGAGCAAAAATGAAAAAAAAAAAAAAACTCCACACTGCTCCGGAGGCTGAGTGTTTGGGCCGCGCTTGCGTAAAATCTAATTACGCTCCTCAAAATAGAGGAGGAGGAAATCAATTCGTTTATAAACACGGCTCCCGTGGCACAGTTGGCATGGTACAAGCCCACGTGGGGGAGAAAGAGAGCGGGTATTCGGGAACAGGAGCGGCACGCCCGAATTTTTTGCTTTTTGAAAAGAGATAAAAAGAGACGGGAATGGAATTTTCGGACGCGTTCCATGGTGGATCTTATATCTTGCTGAAATTATTCATTATTTTAAGCATTAAACAATAAAGACACAGGAGAAATGACCAAAGACAAATACACGTGTACAGCTTTCCTATTAGTTTTACAGAGATTAGCTTCGAACAAATAAAAGAAAACAAGAAGACACATTGTGTGACATTTAAAAATTTGCATCTGAACAAGTTTTCCCTAATAAAGGAAAAATTCACGTTTTCACACTCAAACTGTTACAATCAGACTCGAAAAACAACCACTGCAGAATCAAAGTTATTAAACATTATTCTAATGGTGAATTTCTTTTCTTTTTTTGCTCTGACATGCTGGAAAAAGAGATGCCGTATGAAGTAAGTGCTGCGTTTTACCTCTCGTCGAAGCCGAGGTTCCTGTCGGCGAACTGCATGAGCAGGGTTCTCTCCAGGATCTTCTTAGGCGCCTGGTTCTGGATGAAGTAAACGATGATGTGCTGCAGCCGATGGTCGTTCTGAGGCGCCGTGTCTTCCTGCGCTAGCCGCACCAAACGAGTGTACTCGACTTTAAGCGCCTGGTGGACGTACAGGAAGAAGAAGAAAAAAAAAAAAACAGGAAATTAACTGCATAGAAAGGATAAAATATGTCCAGGAAAAAAAAAAAAAAACCTCAACAACTATCTGGTTAGACATGTGTAAGGGCGTGCCCTCATACAATGATTGACACTGGTGTTTCCTTGGCAACATAAAGATACGTGCTTTAATCTGCTCGCATCTGACGATCTATTTCGACAATCTCAGGCTGATTTTCTGTAAGAGCTTGTTAACAAAACCCACAAAGTTATACGCTGGTGTACACATCGCCCGATTGATGTCTCGTCAATTGAGGAGAGACGGGTATTAAAAAAAAAAAAAAAAAAGGAGCGTGAATGCATATCAGTCATTAGACATCTTTCTTGACAGACTGAAAAACAGATGGCGGCTCTCGCTGGGACTCGAAGACGATCCAGATCACAGCAGCGAGAGTTGCGAGAGGAGTTATGAGGAGTTGTGAGAGTTTGACCGCCGCCGATGATTTATCTGTCAACCGCTATTCCGGCACAGGCACCGTCACAGCCCGCTGGAACAGACGATTAGTGTCTTAAGAGCTGTCAGTCATCTGACTCGCAGTCAAGGTGGCACTGCCAATCAACAAAACACGTCAAGGAGGGACCGATGTAGCGGAATCGAAAGAGGAATTAAAGAGGGTGAAGATGCAGGCAGCCAAAAGGCAATTAATACCAGGGCTTTAAGACAAAATGTCAAAAAACAAACCAAATGGAACAATTTTTTTTGTAAACGCGAATGCACTGACGGTATACGAATGCCAACAAGCTTGACTTAGGAAGATTTTAGCAAAAAAACAAAACAAAAAAAAAACCAGCTTGTTTTTGTTTATGCAGCCAGATTCACAGATTAACTAGATATACAGCTTCAGGGAACAATTATTGGGGTCTAAGCGCAAGTTTTTGCAGGGGGCGGGGCTGGAGAACCCAGAGGAAACCCACATGGACACATGGCGAAGATGTCAACCATTCATGTCAATTCATTTCAATTCAACTTGTTTACATTTTTTTTTTTTTTTTTTTTTTTTTTACAATGGACATCCAGCTCACAAAACAGCTTTACAGAAATAATTCTGGACACAAACTAAAAAACGCCCAGAGATGACGAAACCTTTAGATGAACTCAAAACGATCCTCATTTGGGTGGTGACCGATAACACGACCATAAATGACCCCAGTTCTATAACCGTGAGGTCTGAGGTCGAAAATCTAACCGTATGAAAGGAAAGGTGTTTTAGGTTGACATAAATTCCACTTTGCTGAGATCGACAACTCGTTCACTGAGGCAGACTTTGGTACAAAAGTGTTCGTGGCAGTTTCACATTTTAAACTATTCGTGCGTTGATGCTCTTGTAAGCCGTCACGATGAAACTACATGGATCAACGGAATCTTCGTCGTTCTGTCCTGGTTTCCATCCAAGTAGTTTCTTGTTTAATGAAAAAAATTTTAAAAGCTATTTTGCAGTGTTAACCCATGTTGGGAAATGCATGCTGAAACCTACCAAGTCGGGTGAAACAGATTAGCAAGATGTTGTCAACACAATTTCAATTCGAATGGACAATGTTACGGCGTCCTACATTCAGATACACATGTAAGAATGGGTAGGTTATCTGTACTGTGGATGTCTTATCAAATTTGTTGTAAAGGAGGAGAAGCACAAAGTTTTACTTCCACTTCTTTTTTTTCAGCGATTTTGGGGTTAGCACAGAACTAACTTCCGACTAGACTTGAGACTATTGGGACTATTTGCCATGGCTAACAAATTTATTTATGGTCCTGACATGATTTCTGCAACATTCCTGTCCTGCTTAATGAGGAAAAACTAGCTTCAGCTGCCTGGTAACCAGCTTCTAGTGATATGTCAAGAGTTAAGTATACAAAACGTATCATTATTATTATTATTATTATTATTATTATTATTATTAAGATGTTCAACAGATGTTGGTGGCATGAAACAGATTAGCTTATAAGGAAATGAAGATAGTTTTGCATCTTGCTGAGTTGCTGCTCTGTCAGACAAATCGCACCTTCTAGTGTTGTGTATTGGAGGTATTTTCATGTCACTATGACTCACAGTTCGGCCTGCGTTTATCCTTCTATGGTGAAGGAACACAAGAAGGAAACAAAAGAATCACCACCAAATAAACAGTGTTCTTCCGTCGTATTATTGAACCCCTAAATATCTTAACAAAAACAATAAGACTGCAGCATCAAGTGCTTGGGCCCCTAATTACATTATCAAACTTTTATTGCAAAATCCCAAATTCAGTCTTGGGCCCGTGTCTGCTGGTGCAGAATGACACCAAACCAAGTCGTGAGGAGGACCATGACTCCTCCGTCGTCTCGTCCTTACTCATTTTTGTCCATACTTTGTGCGCTTGAATAATGAATGAATGAATGAATGAATTCGCTCCTCTGTTTTCGTTAAAAGTTCACAACACAATGAACACACACACACGCAGAGGGTTAGTACAGCCGCCAGGGCTGCGATCTTACATGCAAAAGAGGTACCTTGAAGAAGGCTGCTTCAGGACCAGACTTGTCATACACGTTCCTGGCTTTGCCAATGGCCATTATAATACCCTGCATGTTTGGAGTCATCATTGTCTGCCCAAGGAAGGAAACCACGTTAATACGATATGGACCTGTAATCGAGCCTTGGTATTTCACACGGGGTTGCGAGATGCTGATCACGCTAGTCGGGTGCAGACATACACACCAAAGCAAACATGCGGCACTGAGAGTGTGAAAAACTGTCATGCAGAAACCTAATGAACAAACAAGTTCGGTGTGTTATCTGCTCGAACATGTGCTGTCTAGAAGTTTCTACAAGTCTGAGAACTTAATAAATGTGGCAGGCGAGATCTACAAAAATCTTCATCTCTATAAGATGCCCATCTCAATCGTTACTCAACTCAAGGGACTATGCAGATGGAGGAATGCAGATTAGAGATGGAGAAAAAATGCAATACAGGTAGTCCGCGACTTACAAACAATGGAGTTACAAATTTTCGGCAGATACGAACGGACCGCGGTTGTCCTTCCAGATCAAGACACGATGCTAATATGTAGCACGATGGGAACACAATGATAGAAAATGTCTGTCCTGTAAAGCTGTCCCGATGGTGAATAATCCCAATTATGGAAAGTCCTCAACTAGTCAGAGCTCACAGTCCAACACAGTGGAAAACAGCTCTGAAGCAAAATGTCTCGTCCGGGATTCTCCTCATGATTTAAAGGCGCAGAGACAACACTGTTACATTTGTGAAAGATTCATTTCCTTAGGTGTGATCACAGTTTTTGGCCATGTGATGGCTGTGTTGGGAGAGGGGACAGAGATTTAGTCAAGTGTATTGGTACGCTTTACATTGGACATTACATTACGTTAAAGGCGTACAAGACTCACATTGTCAAACTTGAGAACAAATCCGACTTATGAACATGCTCCCTGAACAAAACTCGTTTTTAAGTCAGAGACTACCTGTATATTAAACCAAGATTTTTTTAATTTAGAAATTCTTTTGCATTTGAGGTGGTAAAATGGTGCTGTTCCACTATAATCCTGCAGGTGGCATGTTCTGAACTATTCACACATCGGCAGGCAGCACAGTGTCCTCTAGGGCACGAGTGAATGATTTGTGAAGTTTGCTCAGAATTGTAATGAAATCTAAAAAAATTTAAATTATATCGCGATACAAATCGAATCGGCACCTTCGTATCGTGATAACATCGTATCGTCTGGTCCCTGGTGATTCCTGTCCCTATCTGTTATAGGAAAATAATTAACAAAGAGTGATGAAGTTATTAAGTGAAGAGACAGAGCAAAGGCCAATGTCCTCCACCCTTACACGTTCCAGTGGTAACAAAAGTTGCTTTTAACTTCTGATGCTGGAGACTCCTTCCATAAATACGAATCAACGCTGGGTTTAAAGTGTTTTTAAGGCATATAAACTCATGTCGTGTCCAAACCACATGTCCGTTTACATGCTGAACGCAGAAACCCCGTCCGAGGAACTGAGCATGTGTCTGCTATTTTAGCGCACTAACAAGCACAAGTGCTCAGGAAATGCAAACAGGCTGTTAATGGTGCGTCAAGAAAACTCCGTGTCACAATCGCACGCAGGCTGCAGCAGGAACGGCCGCTACCTCGTCGTCGTACCCCCCCTCTCGGGACTGAATGACGAAGGTTCCTACGTGAGGGATGGCCACCTCCACCACACGATGGGGAGTGCCTGCGGTGGAGGTGGAGGCGGAGCCATCCTGGGCGAGGTCGGGGTCAGGGGCAGGGGGAGGGTTCTGGGCAGGAGATGCATGTGACTCAGTCTGCGGGTCACGGAGGTGAGGAAGACAGTGTGGGACAGCACAGAGACAGAAACAAATAGTGAAAATAATGAGGAATTAATATATACAGTACATCCACACTATATTGCCAAAAGTATTGGCTCACCTGCCTTAACTTGAATAACATCCAATTCGTACTCCATAGGGTTTAATATGATGTTGGCCCCGCCCCTTTACAGCTCTAGTAGCTTCAAGTCTTCTGAGAAGGCTTTGCACAAGGTTTATGAGTGTGATTATGGGAATTTTCCTCCAGAAGCGCATTTGTGAGGTCAGACACTGATGTTGGACGAGAAGTCCTGACTCGCAGTCTTCGCTCTAATTCATCAGAAAAGTGGACCTTGCTTTGTGCACTGGTGCGAGGTTGTTCTTCAGTCATTGGGCTTGGCCCCTTACTTCCAGTGAAAGGACGTCTTAATGCTTCAACATACCGAGACATTGTGGACAGTTTCATGCTCCCAACTTTATGGGAAACGGTTTGTGGACGGCCCCTTCCTGTTCCAACATGATTGCGCACCAGTGCACAAAGCAACGTCCATAAAGACATGGAGGAGCGAGTTCAGTATGGAGGAACTTGTTAGAGTCCTGACCACAACCCGATAAAACACCTTTGTTATGAATTAGAGCGGAGACTGTGAGCCGCGCCTTCTCGTCCAACATTAGTTCCTGACCTCACGAATGCGCTTCTAGAAGAACAGTTCCCATAAACCCTCTCCTAAACCTTGTGGAAAGCCTTCTCAGAAGAGCTGAAGCTGTTATAGCTGTAAAAGGGGGTGGGGCCAACATCACATTAAACCCTATGGATTAAGAACAGTATGTTACTCAAGTTCATATGAATGTGAAGACAGACGAGCGAATGCTTTTGGCAATATAGTGTGTGTATATATATAAAAAACACCCATTAGGATCAAGGATCATGATGGTCACACGTAAAGATTAACACGAGGCACAAGCAGGAAGAAGAATATAACTAGAGTAAAAGAATTGATCTTTCCAGATTTAACAATGAAACACAAATAAAGACGAATAACTGGCAAACATCATCCGTGATTACAAATCCAGCTCTGAAAGTAAGACACACTTCTTCAACTCCCCAAGGACCAGCTGAAAGACTCGATATTCTGAAGAGACATGTGTTCAGCGGTACAGTATGACTCATGAAGAGGGATGAAAATGAAAATCCAAGACAGTTTACAACTCGAGCATTGTGATTCATTTTATTTATTTATTTTTTATTTTTTATGAGAACTACTGAAGGGTTTGCTCCTTAAGCTCGTGTCAGGGGTGAGCGTCAAGTACTGTTTGTGTTTAATAAAAAAAACATGGCCTTATGAATTCATTCAGTTTGAAGCACAAATCCACAGAAAGGAAATGTTATCTAGGTTTAACTGTCTGTAAAAAAAAAAAAAAAAAAAAAGTGAATGCTTCGAGTATTTGATGAGAACCGCAGTGAAAAGTTTTTCTCAGAGCAGACATGATAATCACGGCACAAGGCCTTCAAACCAAACAGAAGTGGAAATAAAAGCAGATTAGTTAATGCTGGAAAGAATCGTGTGATCTAAATAAATAGGATCTGGTACCTTCAGTAGTATGTGCCTTTAAAACCCTTACACTCATCCGAGCTTAAACTAATCTAACAGCGTCTCCCAGTAGGTCCAACGAGTTCATTAGGAAAAAAGAGAGAAAAAGAGCTAAACGCCCCCAGAGGAACTGACCCAGACACCACTCGTCTGGCTTCTCAGCGTGCATGCGTGCGTGTGTGTGTGTGTGTGTGTGTGTGTGTGTGTGTGTGTGTTTCGTTTCTTACAGCGTAAAGCACAGCCTCGGGATTCTTCTCATCCTGTTCAGCTGCGGCTTTGTTGATGGCTCTCTCCGTGTCCTCCTGCAGGTGTTTGGAGTCGTCCGTGGGCGACGGCTGCTCCATGTAGTCCAGGTCCTGCTGGCAAGCTGAGAGTCCACACACACACACACACACACACACACACACGTATAGACTCTCAGAGCGAGTCAGCAACTCATTAGGACCACTCCAACTCTCTCAGCCATATGTGAAGAGTCTCTGGAGGGGTTTCCGTCCACCTGTTTTTACACCGCTATTGAAATGCATTACATTTTGAATTGCATGACCAAAAAAAAAAAAAAAAAAGGAAAAAAAAAATCCTGAAAAACTAGCACACCACATTTTTCACTCCTAGTTCATCAGAACTCTTGTGTAAAACACAATCAAACAGTTTTATTGCACCTGGCATGTTTTATTTTTGTGTTTATGTGTACAGTATGACGTGTCTGGTATAAAGTCTGACCGGTGCTCTCCGCAGGGCTCGTCTCGGTGCTCATGGGACGAGGAGAAGCTGCGGCGGCGGCGGCTGCGGCGGCGGCCGCTGCCAGGGCCAGCTTCTCCTGCTGGGCTTTCCTGGCCTGCATGGCGTCCCATTCCTCCAGCTCACGCTCGAACTGCTGGTTGTCCTCCTTCACGTACTCCTTCAGGTCCGGAGGCAGCTTATCTAGGCCACTCAGCACCTGGCCGGTCTCCTTATCAAACTCCTCTGAGAGACACACACATACACACACAGAGGCTTTTGTTTACACACTCAGCCAATGTTGATATCTTACAGCACCTGCTTTCCAGACATACAAGAACAAAACCTTTACATTCTCGAGGATACAGAGTGTTACTGTAATCTCAGAAAACAACACTGTTGCCGCAGAGTGGCGCAGTGGTAACGTGCTCGTCCTATCATTCGGAGATCACGAGCTCGATTCCAGGGTGATGCTGTAACCTCCCGCAGCCGGAGGTCTAGAGAGAGCTGATTGGCCGAGCTCTCTCAGAGGGGAGGGATGAGAGGTACTTAGTGCTCCCACATTAATCACGGCTCTACAGCCAATCATGGGCGTCTGTGAGCTCACACAAGCGGAAGGAGCAGATAGCGCCATCCTCCGAGTGAGCGAGCAGTTCGAAAAGATGCGGTCGGCTGGCGTCACGTGTTGGTCTTCGGCCCTCCCGGCTGAGTGGTAGTAGTAGCCTTAATGTGGGAGCCCCCTAGTGATGGGGAGGAATTGGACACGACTAAATTAGGGAGAAAATCGGGGAAAAATAAAAAAAAAACCAACACTGTTAATAAATACAATTTTTGGTTTGAGATTTTCTTTTTTTTTTTTTAAACAGAGCTTCATTGTGTTTGTCTTTGGAATAGGAATGACTAGTCGATCCCCGGGTACGATACGATATTATCACAATACCCCAGTGCCGATTTGATTAAAATTGTGACTCTAAAAGGATCATGATTTTATAAAATACTTCAATTCGATATTACTTCTTTCCCCAGATTTTGTCACAATTTTAAACCTTTATAAAAACTTAACGAGTAATTAAATGTAGCCCATCCCTTATAAAAAAGATTTCCCGTTACTTAAAAAAAAAAACAACCGCAGATTTTAAACAATAACTTCAAATACAAGAGTTTAACAATTAACTTCAAATTAAACTAAACACAAAAGTTACATTATAACTAAGCAGAATTTCTCTCTTTTATGTTATCCGCCATAATTATTGCTTCTAAACAAACTTTGCATTTAATTCACTTCTACCACACGGGATAAAAATGTGTGACTAGTTCAGAGTGCGCCACCTGTAGGATTATAAATAGGCAGTGATGTTTTACCTCCTCAAACGCCTCCAAAGTCTCAAAACTCAACTTAAAAGTGTGTGTGCAGGTTGAGCGGCTGCAACTTTCCAGAGTAATTAGCGCTCGCAATGTTTTGAGACTGGTGTAAGTGTGTGTAATGATGAGCGGGAAATCGAGACTAATTCGCTCACAGGATTTGGGAAAAAAAGCCGATTGGAGGCTTTAATAAACATCCATGATTTTTCAATAACGTAACGGCATAAAAATGCGTTTCTGTTGTTCTACTCGGAAAGTTCTGCGCTCGCGACTACACACAAAAGAATCGTGATTCGTAATTTTTTTATACCTTATTTCTCTTGATTAAATGATTAATAAATATTTATAATTTATAGTAAATAACAGAAAGTATTGTATCCATTATTCAAAACTGATCTGTTTAGTTTTTCACTGGAGTTGCCCAGCATGTTAGTGAACACGTGATAGACATCTATCTCAGAAAAATATGAGCGAGTGTGTGTGTGTGTGTGTGTGTGTGTGTGTGTGTGTGTCTTCACACTGTGTGAGGAAAGAAGCACAGATATTTATAGAGCGGGACAGACACTCATGAGCTACGCAACCTCAAAGCTGCAGCACAAAATAAATGATGTTAACCGGATCGACACGCTGTGAGCACAAATATGAAACGCAAGATGAACAAGAAGGTTGCTATAAAAAACTCTTCACCTTTTGAGGAAAAAAAAAAACAAGGATCGTTAGATCATCATTAGAAGTGGTGCACGCTTCCATGTAATTACCCTGGACCAAGAAGGGCTTCTTGTCGTTGATGTACATGAGGCAGTACGCGCTGGCGTTGCGGTAACCGCCAAACGAGTCTCTCACCAGCTCCTCCCACGACGACTTGGTCACCGAGATGTCGTTGTATTTCATCCAGCAGCGGTGCTGCGGGTCGTAGATGTACGCCCAGTAGTGGCCAGCGTTGGCCTGGCCCTCGTGCACCAGGACCGCGTGCAGCCGGTACGGCACCTGAAACGATCGGGACCGGGTTGAGTGACTGACCAGTGCTTGTGGAAGGGCTCGTTTTGCTTTTTTTTTTCCACATCTGTCATTTACTATATAAAAATTACAGGTAGTTCCCGACTTACGAACATTCGAGTTACGAATTTCCGCAGGTATTAACAAACTGCAGTTCAATCACGGAAGTAGCTCACGTTTATTTTATATATACATATATATGGCAGTGCACCAGATACCAATATGTACAATTATATACAATATTTTCAGTGTGTATCTAAAGTCCGGTATGTTGTATGTGTGAGTCGGCCTCACCGGACACCATCCAGGAGCACGATGATAGAAAATGTCTGTCCTGTAAAGCTGTCCCGATGGTGAATAATCAAAATTTTGGAAAGTTCTCAACTAGTCAACTCAAAGTCCAATACAGTGGAAAACAGCTCTGAGACAAAATGCCTCGTCCGAGAGTTTCCTCGCGATTTAAAGGCGCAGAGACAACACGCTTACATTTGTTTAAGATTCATTTCCTTAGGCGCGATTATGGTTTTTGGCCACATGATGGCAGTGTGGGGAAAGGGGACAGAAATTTAGTCAAGTGGATCAGTATGCTTTACGTTGTATTTTCGTGTCAAAGGCATATAAGACTCACTTTGTCAGACTTGGGAACAAATCTGACTTACGAACATGCTCTCAGAAAGAAACTCGTTCGTCAGTCGGGGAAATTATCCTCGACTGACGAACGATGGGAAATGGGAAAATTATCAACTAGAACTGACAGTGGAGACTCCTTGCATAAATACATAGCTTGACTTTGAATTTTTTGTTAAATAACAAAATACTTTATTCAACTCTGCACCATACAGGTTGTTACTATAGAAATAATGCTTCAAATTTATATTAAATTATTAAATCATCTTACACAGGGGGAAAAAAAAAATCTGACCTGCATCATGGTCTTGTCTGAGTACATGAGCTCGATGGTTCTGTGGATCCTGGATATACTCCCCTGAAGATCTGACATGACAAGCACATGGTAAGCGGGTGAAAACGTAGGAAAGTGTGTGTGTGTGTGTGTGTGTGTGTGTGTGTGTGTGTGTGTGTGTGTGTGTGTGTGTGCTGTTTGTCATTAATGTACCCCTGGTGTCGTTCTCCACCTCGCTCCTCCAGCGGTGCAGGCAGCCCTCAAGCACGTGCAGCTCCTCCTCTGTGATGTGGCGTGGTGCGGGGTGCATGGGCAGGTCGGGGGGCACGCGGGACTGGGTGAAGGGCTTGTGGATAGGCACACGCTGCTGCTGAGGCTGCTGCTGAGGCTGCTGCTGCTGTTGAGGCTGCTGAGGCTGAGGAGAAGCCCCGGGGCCGTCTGGAGGAGCCGAAGGGCCCTGCTCTGCCACACTGCAGAGATTTAAAGTGCATTATGGATTCCTATCCACACACCATTATATTGACTAAAAGTGTGCAGTAAACACACTGTGAGACAATCAATCACAACGGTGTCTCCATTAATAGAAAAGAACAACAAATTAGATCGAGTGATGGAGACGGAACGAATCAGACGACTGTAAACAGATGTATCGACCAGGCTCGTGGCTCACCTCGGTGCAGGAGGCACCAGTGATGTTGTGCCACCGGGGGGCGCTGATGTGTCAAAGTCCTCGATGGGTGAAGTGCAAACGGGCTTGCTGGAGGCGAACTCCATGGCGTATTGTAGAACATCCGCGAGAGGGAATCTCTTAGGACCGGAGCCGTAACTGAGATACCTGAAACACAGAGACAGAGAGAGACAGAATGTTCTGGTTAATACTGAGAGAGAGAGAGAGAGAGAGAGAGAGAGAGAGAGAAAGATAGAGAGAGGGAGACAGACATGCGGACAGAGTGAAAGAACAAATACACACTGTTCACGGTACAATAATAATGGCACCTCTGGTTAAGATGTGTTCTTAAGCTTCCAATAATATTTTTTTTTATTGCAGAACCATAACCTCACACTGGAAATAGTAAAAAACTGAACCTTTAACTCAAATGAAGTAAAAAAAAAAAAAAATACAAAAAAAAATCCATGACTATAAAAAAAATATATACATCACCTTTTCCACAATTATTGGCACCCCTAACATATTAAAATCACCTTTTCCACAATTATTGGCACCCCTAACATATAAAAATCACCTGTTCCACAATTATTGGCACCCCATAATATATAAAAATCACTTTTTCCACAATTATTGGCACCCCTACCAATTCCGATAAAATAAATGTAATGTAAGCATTTATTTTTACATTTTTACTGTAGTTTTTAAATTTGGACAGAAGATCTAGAAACCCGTTGTTGCGTTGTGGTTCTATATTGTTTAAAATGATTAAATCATTATTAGAAGCCTAAGAATGCATCTTAACCATGGGTGCCATTAATTGTGGAGGGCAGTATATATATGCTTTTTTTATGTTCACAAGTGTCTTTATCTTTGACTTTAACTAAATGTCTGTACTCTTTTATGTTACATATATTTATTATTTCTATTTTTTTTTACTATCTACTCCTGTTATTTTCTTTTAACTTGTGTCTAAGCTTTGGCAATATGAATGTAAATATATGTCATGTCAATAAAGCACCTGTGAGCGAGAGAGAGAGAGAGAGACAGAGTGAAAGAGAGAAAGTGAGAGAAAGACAGATGTGACAGTCAAAGTGAGAATCAGAAAGTGAAAAAATGAGATAATGAATGAGAAATGAAAGAGGGCAGATGGACAGAAAGGGAGAGAAAAAGAGAGCAGAGTGAGATAAAGAGGAGTAAAAAGAGAGATGGAGGCAAAGCGAGTCAGACAGACAGAAAGAAAAATGAAGAGAAAAGAGAGATATACAGAGGAGAGAGAGAGAGAGAGAGAGAGAGAGAGAGAGAGAAGCATAGAGAGGGAGAGAGATACAAAACAGGGTTACAAAAATATTATTACAAAAACAAGATGGACAGATAGAGTCAGACGGTGTGAAAGATAGACAGAAAGCAAGACAGATAGGTAGATTGATACAAGAAGGAAAGACAGATATAGAAAGCGAGAGAGAGCTAAAGTCATCCAAATTTCAGGATCTATAAATATAAGCTAAGCAAACGCTGCTGTTGTGAGGTCTGCCACAGCGACAGCTCGTCTCCGCTCAGACATTCACCACACACTCCTGCACATATTGCTTTACAAATATTTACAATGTAACAGCTTTCAATTACGCTACTGAAGACACGAGACGCCTCCGTGCTGAATTAACACTCGCAGAGGACGAGGCTCGCTCCGACACCGCGTGTGTCGTGTTAATGTCCTAGACGTTTTTATCCTCACCTCTCGAGTCTCTGCTGGAGGACGGTCAGATGCTCCTTCAGCCTTCTGATCTCCTCCCGCTTGATCCGTGTGATCTCTCGATTCCTGTCCATGTACCTGAGCAGACGAGTGATTTCCCAGTCAAACCGATTTCAGTATCCGTGTCGTTTTAATGCCTGCAGTGTGTGAGAGACGGGGGACGAGGACGTCACTCACCTGTCCATGTAGAGCGTCGGGGGGAACTCAAGCTTGTTGTGGATCTTCTCGGGTCGGCCCAAAGCCTGATTAAACTCGAACCGTGACAGCTCGAAGGTCAGAACAGGGGGAAGTTCAGTAAACCAGTGCTGAAGGGAAAAGGAAAAACGAATCAGCCCTTTTTTCTTTTTTTACGGTGAGAATTTAATCACATGCTTAAACTGCAGCCAGACTTTTGACAAAATGGCTTCAGAACAAAAAGCAAAGACCAAATCCAGACAAATCCACACTCACCTCCTGTCCAGACTTGGCACAGTTTTCAGCCGAATGCAGAGACTCAATCTCGCCCTCCACCATAGCGGCCTCCAAACACTCATGTAGGTCCTTAAAGCCGTTAACCTGTAGCGGGTACTGTCCGAACATCTCCGTGTTCTCAAACTTCTTCCCTGATGGAAAAACAACACGTGCAGATCTTAAAGACACCACATACCTCGATTGTCTCTTATTACGAGCGAGAGTGAATAAACTGAATTTGTTTCAATACATTTTTTAAAAAGACAAATGCATAATTTTTCACCGCTCTTCAATACACATTGTCCGTCTGTCGTCAAGCTTTCGTATTCAATCATTAAAAACTGTTTCTTGCTGAGCTGCGAGCCACGATTGCCGTCTTCAGTTCTTCATCAGAAGTGAATCTTTGTACGTTCGTAAGTCCGATTTGTTCATAAGTCTGACAAAATGAGTCTTATATGGCTTTGATACGAATATACAATTTAAAGGTTACCGATCCACTTGACTAAATCTCTGTCCCCTTTTCCCCACATGCCATCATGTGGCCAAACTGTAACGGCACCTAAAAAGTACTCAATCTCACACTTCTCTGCGCCATTTTGTTTTCACCAGCTGTTTTCCACTGTATTGGACTGTGAACTGTTGAGGATTTTCCGAAATTAGGATTATTCACCGTCAGAACAGGACAGACATTTTCCTGTCATCATGCTCCCGGACTGATTCATTGAAACCGGTGAGGCCGACTCACTGAGCTACTTCTGTGATTGAAACCAAAGCAGAACCGCAGTCCGTACGTATCTGCGGAAAATTGTAAAATTAATTTTTGTAAGTTGGGGGCTAGCCGTACAATGAGTGACACCTGAGTCTCCCATAGATCCTGTTATCCTATTTTCCTGACATTGAGTCTCTCATGGCCTCACAGATCATATAAGTAACACTAAGTCACATCTAATACTCCCGTACACCCACGTGTTATATTTCCCTAATATAAACAAACTCCCAGAATGTTTTCATAATTTTCCCTCGTTTTTGTTCTGGTTGAGCGGAAGCCTTGACTACGATCTTGATTTTAACCCGTCCTTCAGGCCTGAGGAACATCCGTCTGAAAGTCAATCCCACATCATGGATCAAGGGTTAACACCCAAATGACAAAAGGTTCTCCACTGACCGTAACATTCCTATCCATAACCACTTACCTTCGAGGACACCTACAGCCTGAAAGCGACCATAAAACAGCTCCACCATTGGGTTCTTTGGCTTCTCACCCTCCCTGTGAGGAGAAAAAAGAGAGAGAGAGAAAGAGAGAGAGAGAGAGAGAGAGAGAGAGAGAGAGAGAGAGAGAGAGAGAACTATAGTGAGGAAATCAGTTGTACTTGGGTAAGTGTAACCCCGCCGTCCCGTGGGTCAGGTTCAGTGCTCATTCAATGGAACTAATCGAAGTCATGTAGGTAAACGCAGCTCATTCATCATCGTAGCACTCTGCTAATGGCTAGCATACATAATAGCCAAAAGGTCATAGGTCATTTTGATTGATGAGGGTGCGCGAGGAATGTTGGCCATTCGTCATTTAAAAAAAAAAAAGAAAAAAAAAGTGAAGGTGCTAGAGCAGGTGTGTGCTGAAGCTTACCTGTCTTCCTCTGCTTTCATCTGGAACGCGTCCTCTAGCCAGTCGAGCAGTTTGTGAGTGAACTCACTTACATCCTGCTGTAAAACACACACACACACACACAATCACTTTCACAAAGTCATAAAAGAGCCGCAGGGGATTTTTACACACCAGTCACGCAAAACACCAGCAGCGGAGCCGCACCGATCGATGCCCACTCATCACCGCTAATCACGCGTGTGTGTTAATACACGCGTTAACTCTGAGAGTTAGACACGATACAGCATTTAAGACACCGCAGTGTATCTCTGAACAGAGGAGGCAAACCTGCTGCGACTCGCTGGACTTAAAGGCGTCCTTGAGGATCTCCACGGCCTTGGACGGGTCGACGTATTTCCTCCTGGAACCCACCATCAAGGAGAAAAGGTTCCTCAGCTCCTGCATGAAGGGAAGGTTCCTGTGCTCCTGAACACACACACGAAGGAAAAAAAAAAACATTTGAAAATCACGAACGTCCCGATACGATATTGTCATGATACCTGCGGGCCGATTCGATTTGTATTGCGATTCTGTATGGGTCGTGATTTTTATTTTTTCCAATTGGTTACAATTCTAAACAAACTAACAATTTGCTTCTACTACAGAAGACGCTGTACAGTTTAGGATGCACTGTGTGCAGGATTCTAGAGGAATTACATCATTTTACCAGTTCAAATAAAAAATAAAAAAAATAATACACTACCGCTCAAAAATGTGTGATCACTTTCTAACTCCATGGTTGCTCCTGTTGGTTTATTTCTTTCTACACTGTAAAACAATGCTGAAGGCGTTTATCCAAAATACACAATAACCTCCTTTGAACAGTTGATATTGAGATGTATCTGCTACTCATGATCTGTAAATCCTTCATAACGGCTCTAATCCGAGGTGCTGTTTGAGGTGCTGTGATTTCCGATGCTGGTGACTCTAAATGAACGTCTCCTCTGCAGCAGTAAGTTTTGGTCTGGTTTCCTGGGAAGGTCTTCATGAGAACCAGTTTCATCATGGAGCTTGATGGGTTTCGGAAACGCACTCGACACAATACTGTTCTTACAAGAACTGTTCCAGAAAGGCTGCCCTTCGTGTCTTAAAATAACAACTCTGCTGTTACATAATTAACTAATTCCATATGTGTTATTTCATAGTTCCTCAGAACTATAGTTCATCAAATCCTCAGTATTGTTGTAGAATATAGAAAATAAATTACCAAAAAAAAAAAAAAAAAAAGAAATTTGCAAGTGATCCCAAACTTTTAAGCGGTAGTGTAAATATTCAGCGGTACCTCGGCAGACAAATTTAATCCGTTCCGGAGGTGAAGACTTAATTTTTGCGAAATCCATTTTCATGTAGAAAATAATGTAAATGTAAATCTGTTCCAGCCACCCAAAGATATTACCAATATTACCAATTTCCAACACTATAATCAATTTTGTGCATATAAAAACAATTTAAACATTTAGAAAAGACATGTAAATTAAATAAAATATGAAATAAATAGACATTAAACCTCACTTAACCTAATTTATAATTCCTCTTGGCACCGGCTGCTTTAAAAAACAAACTGAAAGTTCAGTCCGGCTCGGTTCGTTCGCTCGGATGCCAAGGCTAAATTTCAGGTCTTAAGGCAGAAATTCTTAAGGCGGTACGCTCATGTGCCTAGGTACCACTGTAAGAGTAAAATTAATTTTAAAAACAAATTGATTTTGGAGTCAGTGTGGTGATAAGTAAATTGCCATCTTAAGAATCACACCATGTATCTGGATCTCTTTTGATGAATTGTAACTTTAAACTTCGATGCAACATAGTAAATTATATATATAGTTTCAGAATGCTATTTTAACATAGCAACTGACACTACAACAAAAATGAATAATAAAAGATTCTTTGTAGACTCAGAAATTGTCGAGCTGCACCAGGGTTTCTGCATTCAGGCGCTAATTTGCTTTCCACTTATTTGTTTCACATAAATAAGAGACACTGCTTTGATATTCGCCTTTAAGTCAAAGTGGAGCTCTTGTACTTGACTAATGGTGGAAAATGAAAAATAATAATAATAATAATAATAATAATACAATGCAAATATAGAAATGTGTGTAGAATTGAAAACTTGAAGAAATATTAGCATGATGTTTTTCTGACAGCTTGGGAAGATGGTGAGATTTATGCTGTTCAATTATACTTGTTTTGAATTTTTTTTCCTGGGAAATAATTATATTTTAATACTATTCATTAAGCAACACGATTCATCTTAATCTTTCGTGTCCTGACATGCCAGGAGTACGGCTGAATAAAGACCAAACATTTACTCTGCCGCTCTGAGACAAAGTCTTATTTGGAGGTGTGGATAATTATTCCTCATTCGGAATGTTCAAACTTTTTGTCATAACCAAAAATCTCTAGTAATAGTAATTAAATATGCTCTGAATTCTGAGTGATATTTGTCATGCTAAGAGATTACAGCCTAAACCCTCCTGCGCTTTTCCACCATCCTTCAGAAGCAAGCGAGAAATCGAGTGCAGGACTGAATCCTACGAGGCTTGGTGGTCCGGTAGCCTTAGAAGCCGCTTAGCGCAGATTAGACGTAGTGTTAAAGCCAAATAACAGATAAAGCATGAAAACATTTCTTTCTTCAGTTCACTCCTCCTGCACGGTGGCAAACGGGGGGCACTCGACTGAAACCGGGGAACTGCAGGACTTCACCAAAGGTCACTGGGATGAAATGTAATCTGGTGTGTGTATTTGTGTGTGGAAATAATGCAGTCAGGTTACTGTGCGAGTGTGTGCGCTAGAGTATAGTGGATGATCTACCTTCTGGTTTCGGGGTAAATCCTGCACCCGGGTAGGAGGAGAGTAGTTCAACACCAGTCTCTGGAACTCCAGAAGGTTAAACAAGGACTGGAAAAACAAACAAACAAACAAAAAAAAAAAAACGCAAATGTGTCAGGGTTCATGAAAATAAGTTTTTAATAGTTTTTTATTTTTTTCAGAAAATATCAAACGTGAAGAATTAATTCACAAACAGATCTGGTGAACATGAAAGTCCGGTTTTCATAAGTTTGTGCACATTTTCTAGGGGTGAAATCGATCACGAAACTTATGGTTCTGATCATATCACCGTTTTCCAGGTCAAATTAATAAATAAATAAATAATAAAAATATTACATTTTACAATCCTGTCTACAACATGTAAAACTTCAAAAGCAAGGAACCTTCCGGCATCTATATCTGTAGAAAGTAGAAATTCAGTTCGGTCTGTGTTTGCACATGGACTTCAGTCACAGGCGTGTCGTTTACGTCATCATCAACCATCATGTCGAGCACGCCCGTGTCACAGACGCTCCACGCTGAACGTAAAAGCAGGCGAAGTTGACTACGGCAAAAACGGCTACGACATCCCGAGCTCATAATGTAGCTACGCTGAAATCCTGAACCAGACTGCGACCCAGCTACAGCGGTGGTACATGCGACGGGGAGAAACAAACGGCTGCTGAAACAAACATCGGAGCAGCGTGAGGAGCGGAGCGGCAGCGAGTTGACCACACACTCCGTTTTCAGGTAACGATGGCACGCAGGAGTCGGGATCTGCACGCGGGCAAACCTTTAGTCTCGAATAAAAACAACATTCAAACCGTTTGTTACAGAATGATTCAAATAAGATCTTATACTAGAATATTTAACACGCAATTGTAAAAGGCATGACAATTTTGATTTTAGTACATTTTTTTTCTTGCTATTTTTACACACTATTGCTGAAAGAAAGTCAGAACCTTCATCCCTTGACATAGTGAATAAAATTATTAAAAAATGTAATTAGCTAAAAAATAAACAAAATTTAGTGAAACACAGTATGTGCACATATACACTAGCGATCAAAGGTTTGGGATCACTTTCTGACTCCATGGTCGTCCTGATTTTTATTTCTATCTACACTGTACAACAGTACTGAAAACGTTTATCTAAAATACACAATAATCTCCTTTGAACAGTTGATATTGATATGTATCTGCTACTTCTGCTCAGTAAAGCTTCATAACGGCTCTAATCTGAGGTGCTGGTTGAGGTTAATTGGTGATTTCTGAGGCTGGTGACTCTAAATAAACTTGAGGTACGTTTTGGTCTGGCTTTCCTGTCAAGGTCTTCTTGAGAGACAGTTTCATCATGGTGCTTGATGGGTTTTGCAAATCCACTCGACACAATACTGTTCTTGCAAGAACTGTTCCATAAAGGCTGACCTCCATGTCTTAAAATAACAACTGACTGTTGTTGTTGTTGTTACATAATTACCTAATTCCATATGTGTTATTTCATAGTTTTGAAATCTTCAGTATTGAATATAGAAAATAAATCACAAAACAAAAACAAGGAAATTTGCAAGCGACCCCAAACTTTTGAGCGGTAGTCTATATATAAAATTGGGCTCTGAGCCCTTGAGTCCGGTGTGATTTTCAGCACTACAGAATGAGAATTTGTCGGCTTGACCTGGCAACCCAGTCCTGCACTAAGCGTGTGGGAGAGAGTTTGAGTCCCCAGATATAATTTCAATCGTCATATTGCCAAGCCCTACTTGACAGAAAGCAGTCCAAAACAAAACATAAACAAACAAAAATCTAAAACTAACCATTTAATTAATTATAGCAAAATTAATGGCACCCTGGAAAAGGAGAATGTTTTTTTTTACTCAAGCCGAAGACGCTCATCGTCTGAACTTTTTTTTTTCACTGGAAGATTTTAGGAGACAGACTCCTAAAAGTTGTGCAAAAAAAAAAAAAGTATTTGCGCTATGGAAGGGTGGCACTGGGGGTGGCAGGCATATCAATCACAGCGACAACAGCCAATCACTGGCGGCGGTCCGAGTGTGTGTAACGTGCTCCGTAATGAGCAGCAGATTGAAAAGACGCAGTCAGCTGGCCTCACATGTCTCAGAGGAAGAATGTGATATCCTTCGCCCTCTCTCTGTTTTTTTGGCTGTGGTCTGTCGGAGGGAGAGACGCCAGCCAGATGGGTGGGAACTGGTCATGACTAAATTAGGATTTTTTTTTAATCTTTGTATTTATATTCATCTTTGTAATATTATTATTATTATTATTATTATGTATGAAAAAAAATATTTTTAGTCACAATTTAAAGCGTGTTTTGTTTTGGACTCTTGTGCAAGCGTTACTCCTGGCTGCATTATTAATGTACAAGCCTCTGCACAGCTCAGAATGTCAACAGCACTCCCTGTAGCCCTCTGAATGATTCGGCTTTGGCCTCTTCGGGAGTCCGGTTACATACGACGGGGAAAACAGCATGTGACCGTGTATCCGGTGACCCAAACACACATCACTCCACATCACGGCTCATGTTTTACTGTCGGCCAGCGGAGATCAACATACAGCACAGCGCCGGGAGCAGAGATTTATCTGGCACGATCGGGGAGAATTAACGTTCCTATTCCCTTTGAGAGAGAGAGAGAGAGACGCATTTGATATCTGTTTACTACGTGAAATGGGTTTATAGTGATACAGAGAGCTTTATAAACAAGGAGGGTAATTTTACACATAATGATATCTTGTTATCCCATCTCTAACAGATTTTTATTTATAGAAAATAATTGTGTAATATCCCATATTTAGTAACCGCTGAAGCAACTGTATCCTCTAGAGCACAGAGTCATCAGAAGAGCAACTGAGTTTTGACCAAAATTAGGGATTTAACGAGCTGCATCTTTGATCTTATCAACAAAAGAGAAAAAGAGAAAGATACTGTTTATATCTGATAAAATAGGAACTAAATTGTTCTGCAAAATGCACAGATAATTTAACGTCGCAAATTTATTTTAACGTAATCGTTAATTATTAATGGTAACCAGACGCACATTAAAGTGTTATTTAAACAATTTTAGAGCCACGTTCTTAACAAATTAATTATCAATATTATTAATATTACCCACTGCCTGAACTGCAAATGCACCCTCTTGTGGTGGACAAGTTAACATACGTAAGCTACAAAGAAATGTTACGCAAAACAAACATTGCATTGGTGACTGGGACAATTTTGCGATGATTAAAAATAAATAAATAAAACCCTCACAACCTGCTGGACAATACTTTCGCAGCACTTTCGCGACTCGATGTCGGACCGACTGAATCAGAGAGCCGTGCTGAACAGCGAGACCTGGGCACGACGGAACTCACCTGTATGACGGCGCTGAACCAGCAGGTGTTGCCCACGTTCTTCAGGCCCACGGGGCAGTTACCCTGCCGCTTCCTGTCGTGTGGGTTGGGCGAGTCGCTCCACACCTCGGTGTGGGTGCGCTTCAGGCTGGCTTTGTTCTCAGCTATACTTGCCTCCAACACCCTGAGAAGGAAAACACCATGCTAGAATAAACACAATAAAGAGGAGAGTCTGAGGTTTTTCACGAGGTGTGTGTGCTGTAGAACACCTGCTGATCGCCTGCTCCTCGTCCGTGATGCCGGTCTCTCTGAAGGCCCGGTTCGACTCCTCCAGGCTGAGCGCGATGGCTCTCTGCAGGTCATCTTTATCGTCTCCGGTCAGATCGATCACATCTGGAGCGCCACCCAAACATTGTGTTATATTGTTAATTCACCCTGAAAGTCTCAAAATGAAGTCAAAGAAACAGACTATGCTAAACTACACGCCAAACTTTAACTTTTTTAGCATATAGTTTAATATATACATCATGTACAGGAGTCAGGATTGTGGAAAACAAAGTGACATGTCAGCACAACCTGGGCAATATGATGGAATTCATTTTATATGATTTTAATCCACTGAGTGACTTCATTCCTTTATTCCTGTAGAGTTTAAATGTATGTGTTTTAACAGTACCGGACATATCACACATTTTAGATGTCTGAAGCCTCTCCGTCCATCGAAACTCACTGGCAGGACTTGTGTATATGCGGTTGTTTTTTGTTTGTTTTAAATCAGTCATTGACCAATGCTGTGTTTTCACGCCCATTTCTGTGCTGCTTGAGTTTTGCTGCTTTGAGGGGTTATAAAAAAAATATATAATAAATAAATAAAAAAGCACTGGGGATAATTATCAGGGCCGGCTCTTACACGCCGAGAGCTTAGGTATACTTACTCACGTATTCATGAGTCATGTTTAAGGAAGGCGCCACTGTTAAATACTTTTCAGTCAACAAACGCAGCATAAAAAGTTAACCGTTTGTCATCCGAACCGAGGCCCAACATGAACTGAAGCAACATAATTTGAATGAAATTTATTTATTTATTTTTAAAGATTTCAGTGCACCTGTAGACCAGTATGAATATGCAGGTGTATATACGTACTCGTGTCAGCCTGGCTGCCCACACTGATGTATCTGTCGTTGCCGACCTGTGTGGTTTGGTAGTAGGTGGCTTCATCCTGTTGAGGGACTTTGGCATTCTTCTCTGTAAGAAAGGCTACTGCCTCGGCAAGGTCACCGCTGCTGACCTGGAAAGATAACGCGGTCGTGAACTATTCGTGTGGTAACGTGTTACGTTAAATCCCGTCGATGTTACTGTGGCTGAAGTCATAAAACATCCTCAAGGGAAAATGAGGACAATATTGTTAAATTTAGGAACTAACTTGTTACAAAACATTAAATATAAATTTAAGCTAATGTTGCAACTTTCTCACATTTTCCTTAACTTGTCCTTAACTGTTGGACATGTTAGCAATAAAGTTCAGTGTTTTTCTCTATTTAACTTATATTTCAACAGTTTGTGTGACACAATCACATCAAATCAAATGAATTAAATTAATCTTACACAAATTAACAGAAATACAGATTAAACTGAAAATTTTTTTTGAAAAGCCTGTCGATGCAGTAAACACAGCTTTTATCGTCCTCATCCAAAAACAACGCCAAGGAAACGAAACTGTCCGATGTTGAGCGCCGCCTGAACTGCAAGCTACCAAGAAATATTACGCAAAACAAATATTACCAATTAAAAGCTCTTTAATCAGTTAAAAATAATTGAGTAAACAGTTAATTGTTAACATCCTTACCATATTGTTTTATAATGAACTAAACTGTATCATTGGCTAACAGCTGAGGTATAAGTGGAACAAAACACTTCATCATGCAACTTTTGCTTGGTTAAGTAAGCATGCTTAGAAAAGCTCAGAATTTCCTTCGGGATGAATAAAGTCTATCTATCCATCCATCCTGAAACGATGTAGCGTTAAGAGAGCATCTCTACCTGTAGGGCCTGCTGTAAGAGCTGAACATCTGTAGTTCCAGTAACTTCCCTCAGCTGATTCAGTAACGTCTGTTGGTGCTGTGGAAAAACACACAAATCAATACTTTTATTAATATTCAGGAAAGTCACTTGTGAGAAGGCTGCCTGCGCAGGAAGCGTGATTGTGCTACAAGTGAAATCTGAATCAGCGTAAAAAGTTGATTGTCTCTGCATGCAGCACTGCACGCATCCTTTCTGGAGACATTACGGCCCGCACATCACAACCCATCTCTAATCACAACTATAAGAACGTATATAACCCTAAATATATTTTTAAAAAGCTAGCTATTAACATTTTTAAAGTTGCAGTCAGTCAGTACAGCTAAACCATAAAAAAATAATAATAATAATAAAAAATCAACCACCAGTGACCCCACATTTAAACTCTGACACAAGCCTTCCATAAGGCCCAAAGAAGGAACTGTGTGAAGCGATAAGCAATTAGAAATGACGAGCCAAAACCACATCTGTGTCATGACGGCTATGTGACACTGATGTAACGCGAAACGGGTCCAGAGATTTCTCACAGATCATGCGCTCGGGCTATCAAATCATCTTTCACGAAAAAAAAAAAGCAATAAATAATGCAGACACCGTTTCATCCTCATAAAGATTTTAATAAAAATTAGAGAAACCATTGAGGATTAAAGGGGAGAAAGGAAAAAAAAAAACTCCTTCGAACACCAGTTTAAATTCAGAACTGAGTCACGGGTCGCTTCTCAAACCAGCTGTTTTTGGGTCTAAATTTAATTAAATGTCGTAGAATGACGAGGGAAGAAACTGTCTGGCAAGTGTCAGGGGAAATTTTGACCATGGCTCACACACTCACATGCGTAGTTTATGTTCATCTGAAGGATTAAGTAACATCTATCTATCTATCTATCTATCTATCTATCTATCTACCGAACTCAATCTTTAGGAACCTTTGGCTTGTAAAAACAAAATATTTCTAAATAGAATAAAATATTTAGGGGGTAAAAATTATCCCATTTCATAATGTAAACGCTTTGCTTTCATTCCACCACATTTTAAATTAGATCCATGAATCCAAGAAACCTAGTTAGCTGTGCTTTGCTAACATTATCTGATAATGATGACTGAATACAGCTGGATTGAGAACTTTCATTCTTCGACTCTGTCTCAGTTGCATCTGGTGTACAGGATGCAGGGTTTGTATAGACAGGTAGTAAGGGGGGGGTTGTTTTGTTTCGTTTGGCTGTTTACTTTTCTTGTCAGTTCTGACGTTTCTTGACTGACTAACGTTAGCAAACTTAGGCTAGCTCGCAGAAACTATAATTTAAACTGAAAAATAATTAGAAATTCCTGTTGGAGATTGCACAGAAAACCCAAACACTGATCAAATATTAATATCCTTAATATTCTTAGCAACCGATCCAACCCTCTGCAAGGTAACAAACTGCTTTAAACGTTCACCTCTTTCTGTTCTCTCACACACACACACACACACACACACACACACACACACACTGACATGATTGACCTGTGTGTGCAATACGGATCGATTTCTGAAAAACACCGAACTCTCAGCAGTGCTGTTTTAACTCGTTTAACACTTTCCACTCACATGGCACGACTCACCGACTTTCCCAACACAGAGAACATGATTTCACAACCAGTATTTGATGAGCAGTGGCAATGCCAAAAAAAAAGAAAAGAGGAGACCTCAAAGGACACAAAATGCAATAACAAAACGTGTTTTTTAAAGTTTTAAAGGGACATCATGGCAGGACTTCAGGCCGGTGCATATGTAATGGATAGTTTTCAATTATCCATTACATATGCACCGGCCTGAAGTCCTGCCATGATGTTATGCTTATGAGCGTTAAAGGAGGGAGTCGGTGATTCTCGTCCAATATACTTTTTGTCAAATATTGCAACTATCTCCTGATAACCGTCTATTCACTTATTCCCATTTTTTACACCCGCGGTAGGACCTCCGGTGCACATTCACACACTACAGGCAATTTGGTAATGCTGATTAACCGAATCTGCATGACTTTGGACTGCGGGAGAAAACCGGAGAACCAGGAGGAAACCCATCAAGCACGGAGAGATCATGGAAACTCCACACACACACAGACCCTGAGGTGGGAATCGAACCATCGACATTGGATGTGTGAGGACACAGTACTAACCACTAAACCACTGTGCCGCTGATATTATTTATATTTCGGGAAAAAATCTCACGTTCCTTCTGACAGATGTGGAGGCGGGGCTTCTGAAGAAAGGGGTGGTGTATTAGTGTATTAGTTTGGCTGTTGATTTGGTATTGCTTCCGTATCGCTACTTCAATACTTTTGGGATTTAGGTGATACGCTGCGTAACGTACGTGATAAAACTGAAACGTCAGGACAGAAACGAGAAACAAAACATGACACACAAGACAGAATTTCTTGCAAGTCCAAAACCACATAGAAGATCATGTCACTTTTGCGCTATGATGATTGTCAAAAGACGAGATATTTAAGGGAAGCTAGCATCTTCTGTGCAACAAGCCACGCCCATTAAAAAAGGGGCGGCGCCTAACCCATTTACTGCGCCTTTAATTGTGATTGAACGAGATTGTTTTTAATGTGTGTGTATACTATAGCACAGCAACACACAATCACACACCACTATTAAACACTGACATGCACGTGCATCAGTGGCAAGGGTGTAATAAAGGCGTTATAAACACATTATACGCGTAGATGTTGATCGAAATATGATCACCATGGTCAAATACTAAAACGCCAGTTAAAGCGGTAACGTTATGCTAAACGACGCGTTACGCGGCTAGCAACTCGTTTCTAGGCGTGTCACGCGCAGTATGTCAACATTAGCCTCTTTAGCTAGCTCACTGGCTGACATTTCACAACGGCGTTAACGCGACGCAATTCCAATCCCAAAAGAAAAATAACCAGCAGACAAACAAACTAACGCTAAGGTGGAGATTTTGAGACACGCTAGCTGGTTGATTAGCTGATTGCTAATGCTAAAGCTAATGCTAACTTTTCCCCCAGAACTGGCGCATAGCAGAAAACGGTCAGCGCACGAGCGCGTTTACCTTCTGGGAGTGCTGCTGGAGGACGTTCTGCTCCACGGTCATGGCCGCAACAAGAAATTCACTCAGGAGTTTTAAAAATATCTATATATAAATAAACGCGTGTAAGATAAACTGCTGGGTAGTTAAAACGTCCCCCCGCTTAGCAGCGCAGCAGCGGGCGCCATGGGAAGCACAGCCATGGGATAGTGTTGTGTATGTTTTTTTTTTCCCTATCCGCATTCGAGATGTCCCGCCTTCGTTTAATCGGATTGGCTGAGAACGCGAGTTTCTCCAAACGAACCAATGTAAGCTTAGATCAGCCAACAGGGATGACCAATCACAGCGCAGGATGTCAGATTTGTAGGAATACGAGTGGGGAAAACAGAAAGACAAGAAGAAGAACAAGAGCCTTGGTGGATTCTGGAGTTTCAGTTAGTTTGGTCTGCTGTATATAGTTTCGCGTTAGAACGCTATACTCAGCTCTTATGAGCAGGCTGATGATTAAAGATGATCAAGTTGATGATGAAGTGTGATTAATGAAACGAAACGAAACGCTTTGTTTTTATTTCGACGAAAATAAAGAGGAACTGAAACTGAAACTCTGGAGGTTTATTAAAGGATAGGACTTTATTTATTTATTTTAAGAAAAAAAAAGGAAGAAATGAAACTCCAGCTGCTAAAGATTACTCATGGCCCTGCCCTTCCTGTCTGACAAGCCTGACCAAATAAACAGTAATAAACTCAAATTAAAGGCTTCATCTTTACTCAACACAACACAAACACAAATTAATTGAGAACAACAACAAACAAAAAAGAAAATTGATAATGACTGAGAAAGAAATGAAAAATAAAGAAATTAGCATAGCTCATATTTGTTATTAATAAATATAGACAGAGAAATAAGCAGAAGTATTTAGATAAGCTAAACTGGTGAGTGTTGTCATGGTTACAGGCATGATAGACTACATTTTGGAAAGTTTGCAAATTTCATCCATCTATACTGCTTTTCCTGTGTACAAGTTTTGGGGAGGGGGGGTTGGGCTAAAGCCTATCCCCGGAGACTTTGGGCACAAGGCGGGGTACATCCTGGACAGGGTGCAGATTCATCACAAGGCACACACACACACACACTACGGCAATTTGGGAACACTAATTAGCCTAAACCGCATGTCACTGGACTGTGGGAGTAAACTGGACCCACCGAGCACATGAACATGCAATCTCTACCAACGCAGATCTGAGGCAGAAATAACCATGCATAGAACCATAAACGGATAAATAGTATGACAAGTTGTACTTTAGTAAATACAGATTATTAAGTTTGGCAAGTAAGAGCCCAAGGCTATGTTCACATTGCAGGCAAAAATTGGCCCAAATCAAGGTTTCTTTTGTTTCAGAACATTGTAAACAGCACAGATCACAATCTGATTTGTCAGATTTGTCGCATCCCTTCCTCAATCAGAACAGTCGAATGATAATTCAAGAGAGAAGATTAGGATGGTGAAGGATTTCTGTGGCAGGATAGTGAGGAAAAAATTATTTGGGAATCACCAGGGTTCATCCAATATGATATTATCACGATACCTAGGTGACGATTCAATATATATTGCGATCCTGTAAATATCATGATTTTATAACTATTCCAAGTATAGTGAGTAAGTGTAAGTGAAATATATGTATATATTTTAGATTTAGTTACAAGTCTAAACAAACTTAGCAAATAGTTTGTTCCTACCACACAGGGTGCGGAGAAACGGCAACATTTTACATTACATTAAAACAAGGATGTGAAAAAACAAGGCGGCACGGTGGCTTAGTTGTTTGCTATCGCCTTGCACCTCCAGGGTCCAGGTTCGGTCCCGGGGTCTATGTGCATGGAGTTTGCATGTTCTGTTCGTACTTGGTGGGTTTCTTCCAAGTACTCTGGCTTCCTCCTATAGTGCAAAGACATGTAGGTTAGGTTAGGCTAATTGGCGTTCCCAAATTGCCCCAGAGTGTGTGTGTGTGTGTGTGTGTGTGTGTGTGTGTGTGTGTGTGTGTGTGTGTGTGTGTGTGTGTGTGGCCTGCAATGGACTGGCACCCACTCCAGGGTGAACCCTGTATTGTGCCCTAATCTTCTATCTCCTAGGATAGCATCTGTGCCCTCCGAGACCCTGTATACAGGATACCATGATATAGAGGATGAGTGAGTGAGTGAGTAAGTGAGAGTCAGATATACAAGAGGACGACTGAAATCATAGGATGAACAGTCTTACAGTAAGAAACACTTAAAAATGTAAATTCTATTGGGTTTGTAAATGAGATATAGAACACGTTTACCTGTAGCCTTATACCTTTCATGATGTGCTGCTGAGAAATGAAGAAACTGTTTATGAAACAGTTCCCAGTGATAATACTAGTGTTGCATCATCACACCACGACGTCACTGATTACGTTCCTATAACTGCACACCTCCAAGTATTTTATTCTTTACTCATTTCTTAGCACCAAACTTAAATTTGCACATTTTCAATTTATTACATTTTTTGTACGAGTGTGAGCTGTGTCTTTAAGCCGACAGAATATGACGTGAACACAATTTTCTGAAAAGCGCTCTGGAGATGGAGTGGGCTGCGGTGAGGAGAGGTAAGCCGCCTCCACGAGGTTGTGCTGTGACCTATTGAGTAGGCTGAGGGCCCTTTCCTGCATGCTGCGTGAAAAACCGAGCGAGAGCTAGAATATATAGTGAGCACATAACTGTCTAATAAACTGTGTTGCATTGTGTGTGTGTGTGTGTGTGTGTGTGTGTGTGTGTGTGTGTGTGTGTGTGTGTGTGTGTGTGTGCTACATCCTGTTTTGCTACTTAAATTCATACATCCTAATTACCCCAAACCACATGAGTGAATTCTTTTCCTACAACTGTTTTCCTTTACACACACACACACACACGCACACACACACACACGCACACACACACACACACACACATATCTAGTACACAGCTGTAGTGCATCTCCGTTCCTCGGAGCACCATGGCAACGTTCGATTCCTTCTTGAGTCTTTATTTGCAGGCGTAACTCAGTAATTAAATCACGTTTAAATTATTCATCTTTTTTAAAAATATTTTTTCCCCTCAGTGTTGTCAGATCTCCCAACACTGGTGTGTAAATCATTAAAAAGCTACTTCTGTAACTCTAACACATAGTATACATGCACAGTATATATAACATAAACTCTATAGACAAGGGGCGTTCAAGTCAAACCGGGACTTGAGGACGTAAAAGCGATTGACGTTTACAGAAGACTTCAAGCACAGTACAGTACGGTGATGAGACTCTTTTAAAGAAGGCCGTACGAATGCCGATTCTGAAGTGCATTAGTGTATCAGGGGATTATATAGAGAAATAAAGGGAGTTTTTATTCTCATAACTGTGTTCTGTTATTTTGTTCTGTTATCAAAAGTCCCGGTTTGACTTGAGCACCCTTTGTATTTTATATGATTTTTTATTTTATCAGTCATTTCAAAGATCATATGATATGTAATTAATGTAAGAATACGTAATGAAGCACTCAGGGCTGTGGTGTGAAGCAGTGAGTGAATGAAACTGTTATCACCTGAAATGTAATTCTTTTTCCATAACATCACACCCTGAAGTGCTTTATTCCCCTTATACCACAGAAGTAAAAAATCTAATTAACTTCCGCTTCCAGAAAACTTCACCATATCCGCAATTACACACATTCCTAATAAGTTTATTCGGAGATACTATGAATTGTTACTATACAGCCAAAAATATGGTATTGGTGATAAAAAGTGTCTCCCCCTAGGTGAAAAAGTGAATTTTCAAATAGGATCATATAACACCAATTTTCATCATACTTGATGAAATAAATTTTTATCAGTTAAAAAAACAAAAAAAAAAAAACACAATTTGCCAAATACAATTTTATGCCCTTTTATGTAGTGTCTGTAACTTTACAAATTCAAATCTTTCAAAGATCTCAACAGTCATTCAAATTAAATTTTAATTTCACATGAAAAGACATAAACCTGAAAACGAAGTATTATTCTGAAATGCGAAACTGTTATGATTTTGCACCATGAACTCGACATGGTTACAGACACTACAGATTTCTTGCATTTTAAGCTTTTACCTAAAAACATCTCTTTTTAATTTAAGAAACAGTTTTTACAGGTCATTTACTTCTAGCTTCCAATTTTAGTATCAATACTCATAAGGAAATTTGAATAATTTGTGTTTTAAATGAATATTGTTTAGAGCGAGACAGTATAATGCTGGACAATGAAGATTTTTGGGGCACGTATAAAATCATCTCCCCAAAACAGCTAATTTTTAGGGAAGCAAGATCGGTCACTTCCATGTTGCATAAATTTCAGAAAAAGCTTCTTTGGCTAGATACATTTTCTGCATTATATAACATAAGAAAAATAAAATAAAATCAGCACAAATACTGTGTTTTGTCTGATAGTAATGCAAACTTGTACATATTATAACATGCACATCAATAATGCACCTTTAGCCCCAAATTCTTTTTTTGGTGGGTTAATTTGTTTGAATTGCCTGCAATGAGAATAAAATTCCAGCAGAGGACACTGTTGCACCATCATTGCCCAGCTTAAACAGTTGCATAACTCTGCTCCATGTGAGCCACCATATAGGGGAAACGTAAGCGTGTACTGTGTCTACATAAGGTCCTGTCCTTCAAGACAACGCAGAAGCTCTCATTTATTCACTGACCTGATTCTCTCTCGTGTCTGAAGCATAAAGATGCTCAGTATTTCTATTTAAAGGTGCGTGTCACACTGTTGTTTCCTACGTTTGCTCCATCCCTGTTGTACGACTGCTTCAAATAAATAAACAAACAAATAAATAAATAAAAAACAACAAGGTCACCTTTGAGCTCGGATAATCTCACTGTTCGGTGAATGTTTACTTTTGATTACAGAATGACACTGACTGAGCAGCGTCTCTATGTGGCCTTGTTCATGACTTGTTTTGAAGGCCATACATTTTTATTATTATTATTATTATTATTATTATTATTATTATAACACCAAGCAAAAAAAAAAAAAAAAGTCCTGCATGTGGAAGGTTTACGAAAGAAAATCGTCATTACAACGAAAGTCACCTAGACTTTGTCCTTCATCATGAAATCAAGATTAGATGAGTACACAGGCTTACGTATGTCCTTCTCAACTCTAGGGGGGAATAATAATAATAATAATAAAACCTTATATGGCTTGTATTTGCATACTGGAAGCTGATTGGTTCTTGCATTCTATGACATCATAACACATGCCAACCAGAGGTTGAATGTAATGATTTAAAAAAAAACAAAAAAAAAAAACATGTAATTATAAACATTACTAAATTGATGAAAACATTAAAAGCCATGAATAGGTCATAATTACTGACTGTTGGTATGCACAAAGTATTGGCACCCCTTTGGTATTCAGGAATTCATGTCAGATCGTTGAGGATACTTGGATACTGTATATGTAAAATTAGATTAGTCATCATTGAATTTGATCAGTGTGACTTATGTGTGCATCCTGGATGGATGTAAGACAAAGGTAGAATTCTTACTACTGCTCAGAATCCGAATCATTTAATTCACAAAATCAACCAATCATTCTGTCATAGTTGTTCAGCCATAAAAAAATATAAAAAATACTTCACTAATATTGTATGGCATAATAATATCACAAACATACATTAATGGCAGTAAATAATATTTCACCTTATAAAACATTATATACCTTTCCTTCCCTCTGGCTACACTTAATTAGCTGTCACCTAAGTATACTTATAGCTACCAATAGCTAGCCGCCAAGTCGCGTTTAACCAGGAACGGACCATCCAATTAAATGTGTTTAAGCAAACCAATATGCACTGGTTCATTTTGAGAGATCTCTAAACACATGAATCTTTTGACTGTACATTTTGCAGATCAGAACAGAAGTGTGTTGTTAATGTTTAAAGTTTATTGTTATTTTATATTAAGTTGTGCCCAATGTCAGTGGCTCCAAAAACTACATTTAGCGAAGGTTACATTCACGTCCTGGATTGCCCTTGTTGATCTTCACATACTCATGTATCTGCATGGGAGGAAAAGAAAGTCCATTTGTATAACACCGAGATTATAGAAACTAGAGAGATGCGATCCTCATGCGATCCTCATATAACGACTGTTACTGGTATAATTCTTTTGCCAAACTTTCGTTTGAATACACTGATGAGGCTCATAACAAAGTCAGAGAGGCCAGATTAAGGAGGTTGGGAGGGATGACGAGGGATAATGAGTAGGAGAAGGTTAGAGATGGAACTGTCCAGGCAGAAGGAGAAGAGGAGGCCCAAGAGGAGGTTTATGGATGTGGTGAGGGAGGACATGCAGGAGGTTGGAGTGACAAAGGAAGATATGGTAGACAGAGTGAGATGGAGACAAATGGTCCGCTGTGGCGACCCCTAACAGGAGCAGCCGAAAGACGAAGAAGATACTGATTGAGCTCATAGTGATCAGATAAAGAGAATAAAGAGAAGCAATGAGGAGAAAATGCAATGGTCACGACGGTAGAGGATGAGAACCGGAAGGCTGTGAGTTTAAATCCCAGGGTTGCCAGAACTCCACCAATGTTTGGGACACGATCTTCAGTTTGTAAAATAAGAGTATTGTAAAATCTGAAGCAAAAAACAAACAAACCTGTATGTGTATTATGTAAGGTCTATTTTTTCTTTTCTTTTTCCATTCTAATCATAGACCCTGTGCAACACGAATTCACAAATTATTATCTTTTCTTTGTTTTTCCTTTTTTCCTCTTTGAGAAAAAAAAGAAGAAATTCTTATATCAATTCTTACTTACAGAAAACCAAAAACTGGATTCTATTTCAGAAAAAAAAAATCTTTCTTACAAGAGGAATGAATTTAATATCTTTTTTTCATCTCAGAGGAAACAGCTGACATCCTCTATGATCAATAAATCACAGAAGATCTAATTTATGCATCTAACAGACGTGTCTATTATAATCGAATAACCTCGTTCATTTATTTAGTGAGCGGTTTGACTATGCAGAAAGAGACTCCTGCTAACTAGACTGTGAGTGCAGAATAAATGAGATGGATTTTGGGATAGAGGACGCGTTTGTTTATTTATTTATCTTTCGTATCCCGCAGGATAAACCAGTTCGCCTCCTGCATGCGGGTTTTTCTTACCGAGATGACCCGGGCATGTCAATGACCGAAGTCAGTGTCTTTGGTAAAACGAGCCGGCGCTGTCAAAACAACTGAATCATTGCAGCCATTTCGCAGCAAAGAGAGAAAAGTGTCCACCTGAAAAGTATCCGAGACTCTAAACTACCCCGAGCGAGTCACCCCATAATGCCTCCTCCGGTCGTCATGGCATCTATCTTAACTGCTCTGCGAAGGTTAGGTAAGGGTCACTCTGATGTATTGGATCGTGTGGAGAGTTTCTTACCTTTGGGAAAAGAAATGAATCTTCGAGAGCACACAGCACAAATGTGCTCGCTTTGCCCTCGCCGTGACCTTTCCGCAGACTTCTAATCTCAATCTGGTCTCTCTGTGAGATTGGTCGACGCTGAGCCGCCCTTTCCCCAGGTTCGCACGGTTTGGGGGGGAAATGTTTGCTCTGGAAGTGCACGACCTACGAAGTTGGCTAAGGGTGGTGGTGGTGCTGGTGCAGAGGAAGGACGCGTTCGCAAAGTACAAAAGATCACAGTCAAAGATACGATCAGGAACGAGTCGCAATCTTTAGTCTGATACACGAGAGCGTTGCTACAGCCGGTGGCTGAAACGTTAGGGGTTTATATTATGCGTATTGTTTTTTCGCTGCAGAAAGATAACGGACTCTGAGTGACGCTTTCCAAGGTGTTTGTGCTGCGACCTTATGCGTAGGATGAAGGTCGCATTATGTGCTTTAGAGAGAGAGAGAGAGAGAGAGAGGGAGGTGGGGGAGGCAGACAGAGAGACAGGAAAAGAGACAGAATAGTAGACAGACAGATGTAGAGAGAGAGAGAGTGATTAAGAGGAGGAGCGGGAGAAGGCAGGGGAAGAGAGAGGATCAGAAAGGGACAGAGAGACAGACAGAGAAAGAGGGAGGGAGATAAAGAGACAGAGACAGACAGCAAAACAAATATAGACATATAGAGAGAGAAAGTGCTGTAGAGGGAGAAGGAGAAGGTTATGAGCGAGACAGAGAGTGAGAGAAGAGGGAAGAAGAAAAGAAAAGACAGACAGCTTAAAAAGGACAGATTTTTTTTTTTAAAAAATGGAAGAGAAAGAGAGAAAGCGACAGATGTAAAGCAAGAGAAGCCAGGGAGGGAGAAAAAGAGACAGAGTCGGAGAAAGAGAAAGGTGAGAGATAGGGAGGGATAGAGAGCGAGACAGACAGAGAGAGAGAGAATCAGATAGATAGAAAGAGATGAAAAAAGGCAGAGGGACACAGTCAAGAGAAACAGAAATTAACCAATGAAAGAGAGAAATGGAGGAGATGGATATAGAGACATCAAGATAAAAAAAAAAAACTTTCCAGTTGTTAGTTAACTTTTAAAATATAACTGTTAGTTAAATTTAAGGGGGTGTGTCTTAGAGAACAGGAAACAGGGTTATTCCGAATCAGAAATTAAAAATCAACGGAAAACCGAGTTGTGGGTGTGGACTGAAAACTCTACCTCAAGCATTCTTTTGCTTAAAGAAAGGTTCTATGTAGCACGACCATGAGCGGAAGGTCAGCGGTTTCGAGCCCCACGTCCACCAAGTTGCCGCTGTTGGGCCCTTGAGCATGGCCCTTAACCCCGTCTGCTCCAGGGGCGCCGTATAATGACTGGCTGACCCTGCACTCTGACCCCAGCCTCCTAACAAAGCCGGGGTATGTGTGAAGAACAAAGAATTTCACCATGCAGTAACGTACGTGTGCCGAATAAAGGCTTAACATAAAAACTGAGTGTGCTTTTAGAAATGTCGTATTTCATCTATATACATAAAAGAAACGTTTTGTCTGTACGTTGGTCAGAACTCGCTCCTTCAATGAGATCTTTCACTGCAGGACCAGAAACCAGTCTCAGAGAAACTTTCTGTCTGGATGTCTGTCTGAATGTCTGTCTGGATGTCTGTCCGGATGTCTGTCCGGATGTCTGTCTGGATGTCTGTCCAGCCAGATTTTGTCACAGCATCACGCAAAATTAATTCTGCCTGGACAGAATTTAATAAAACTTTACTAAGTTTTTGTTTGGGGTTTAATCTGCACCATAAATGACATCAAAATGTTGAGTAAAAGTGATGTCATGAACAGTTATGTGTGGGATTTAATAATCTACTTTAAAATAAGCTACTAATGCGCTACCGTCTCAATGTAAACAAACACCTGCACCAACAGATATTAATTAGAAAAGATAAACTGAATATTTTTACTGGGATTAGTTCACATTTTCACTTTGGCTGAAATAACAGCGCTGAAGTGGTATAAGTGTGAATTTTAACGCTCTTTTAAGACAAAACTCCATCTTTATCCGATCTACTTTTTTATTTGCCTTTTAACTATTTCTACAAACCCTTTAACCGTCAACAACGGACACTTACTTACGCTAGTTAGAAAATGAAGAACTCCTGACTATGAACCCTCGAGGAGCCCCAACAGCAACAGTTATTGAACTCTACTCTTATTGAGACCACTGCTGTCATGTTGATGGTGGATGTCAGAGTAAAGCCTGCTGGGAAATATGGGGCATTCAACTGTGGAGCAACTGGAGAGACAAAGGTCATGACTGCTGAGGCTCAGGAGCCCTTGAAGAAGGGAAGTGCTGGAATGTCAGTGAGAGAGAGCGGGAAATAATAATCATATTAATAGAAACGTGGATGTGCTTTGAAATACAAAAAAACCATGAAATCCATTTTCACTTCTCTACTTAAAGTCACATCTCTTGGATGGGTTTCTGTTGTTGTTGTTGTTGTTGTTGTTGTTGTTGTTGTTGTTGTTTTGAGGAGGCTTCTCATTCTTGGGTTTGTTTTGGCTCTAAGTGTGTAATTCCTGACGCTTGCTCGTGACAGCCGTCACGCCGAACTGGCCATAAAATGCAATTACACACCTTGCTGTGAATGTTTTCTGAAACAGCAGCTGGGTATTGGGTTGAGGAAAAGTTAAACATTGAACTGGCTAACACACACACACACACACACACACACTAACATTTAAACACACTCTGAGTGCCCCGGAGTTTTCACTCTTCAGTAGCTTTAACTTGAGCTCAGACTAAGTAAAGCTCTGTTGTCCGTCCAAAGCCGCTCCAGATTTCAAAGCGACAGAAGGACAAACAGCCGATTGTGGGATCTTAGACGCTGACCCCCGGCTCCTGACTCGCGGCCCTGACTCGCTCTTCTCTGTTTTTCAGCCAAAGGAAATAAGAGGTTACTTGAAGTTCATGCACGATAAGAATCTGAGGATGGAGAAGTTCACGGCGAGGGGAGAAAAAAAGGAAGGGTTATTTAAAGATGAAGGAAAGGGAACTTGTTTAGAAAAGGGGGAAGTCAGGGCCTGGGGAGCAAATCTGAAAGGACAGGCAAAGTCATGAAAAGTGCACGGTAATATAATAAAACACAACTAACTATGAATTAGGACCACCATAAAAAAATATTCCCGACTTCTGAATTCTGAGATGAAAGTTGGAATTCTGAGAAAAGTCAAAGAATTCTTAGAAAACAAAATTAGACTTCTAAGTTTAAAATCAAGATTCAAGAAAAAAGTGATAATTTTGAGTTTTAAAACAAATTCCTGAGTTTAACAGTCAGAATTGTGAGTTTATAGGAAAAAATTCCGAATTTAAAGTCAGAATTCTGAGTTGAAATTTTAAATTCTAGGGAAACAAAATCAGAGTAACAAGTCGATTTAATTATTATGTTTTGTTGTTGTTGTTATGGCGGACCTAATCCTCTTCTGTATTTTTTCCATGTGGGGTTTTTAAAATGAAAGATTTTAGGACAAGATTTAGAAAAGTGCATGTCCTCTTTTTGCATATGATAAAGTAATTGTGATGTAAAAGCAAGAACTTTTGAACCAATTGAATAATTAATATAGGAATTTTCTTGCTATTCAACGAAGAAGTAAACACACCAGGACGTGCTGTTATCAGGAAATGTTGTTTTTTTTTGGAAAGTTTTGAGATCACTCGTTTCATCACACCTGATCATCAATGATTATTTCCGGAAACGGCACAACGTCGGGTGTTCACGCGTTTGTTTGATCGACAGAACAAGCACATGTGGCCAATTAAAATCTGTTACTCATTAACAAAATCACTGGATTTTACACACACACACACACACACACGCACGCACACACCAGATTATTGTTCCTTTTGAACTACAAATTGCATGTCAACAGTTTCCCCAGAAACGCTTCATGCCATCTGTTTTCTGCAAAAGTCTTTCAGTTCTCCAGAAGCCATGAAAGTAAACGTGATCATTTGCACCAATTATGAACCTGTGTGTTTTGTCTGTCTGTATTTTACACAAAGCACTCCCACACACACACACACACACACACACACACACACACACACACACACACATTTTCTGTGCAAGTCAATACGGGATTATTTATGTATTCAGGACGTGCACGTGTATTTTTTTTTAAGACATTTCATCGTACAAGACATCATACTCAAATCTTACAAATCATAAACTGTAGACAAATTAAGACTTGAGGTTAAGGCTCCGTGCTCGTGCTCAATAACTCTCAGATTCACATCTCAGGCTCGTTAAAAACCCCTAGCTGTGTATCGGCGCCGGATTCTTCCTTGCTTGATGATTGCTCCGCATAAAGATTTGTGTAAAACGAGCGACTGTAATTTAAAGTAATCTGAAGACGTGAGCTCGACGTCGTTACAGACACGCTCGTGCAGCTCAAGGACACCGAGTTCGTTTTACATAATTAAAGAAGGAACTAAAAAAAGTTTCACTGACTTCCATATCAAAACAGATTTTTCTAAAAATGAAATAAATATCTTTAAAAGATTCGCCTTTTAAAATCCCTTCTTTTTTTTTTTTGGTCAGGTCAAGAGATCGAGCCGTGCGGTGAGAGCAGGAGTCAGCTGATGATTTCCCTCGGCGTGCAGCGTTTGAGTTTCTCTACATGCTGACACACCCAGATGGTGCTGCCTGTAACGCTTTACGGAGCGATGCAGCTCAGCTCTGCACAATTACATTCCTGCTGCTGTGCGTCGTGTGTATTGTTTGGTGCTGCACTCGAGATGTTTAAACAAAGTAGTTCTGTCATGCAGTTTTTGATTTAAGATGTTTATGTGCGCGCGTATGTGTGTGTGTGTGTGTGTGTGTGTGTGTGTGTGCATCATCACGATCCTGCTGTGCTGCTATAGGAGAATAATGAATAACATGGCAGTGTGCTGAAGCGGGGTTACTCTTACCGCCTGAAGATGATTATTTTCCTAAACTCGCACATCTTCAAACGTTTAATTCCCTTTGTACGTCAATGATTTCCTAATAATTTCATACTTTTTCATCTATTTTTAGTTACATTTAGTAAGGTGTAACGTCTGTGAAACACAGTCCCCGTTAGCATTAATGTTTACCTGTCGTAAAGCCTCTTCCTTATAGTTACTTTGACAAAACTACAGCATGTCATGTTACTAATAAACTGGTAAATTGCAAATCAAAAAACTGCGAATTATCTATACTGTCGATGTAGATAGATTTTTGGCCATTGCGATTTGATTTGATTCGATCCTTTATTTCAGGCAGCTACATTTCGTACAGGTTTTCAAGTATGAAAACCAGCTTAAAGTATCTAATAAACACTGAAATGATGTGTAACTTGTGTTGCTGGTTGTTTAAATGTCATGTTTTATGTCATAACCCAATGATTTTTTTATTCTTACCTGCCAATCTTCTGATCCACTCCAGTCCTGCAGGTGGCGGTATTGCATTAATGGCTCACAAACTAGATAATAAGATGGACAAGCAATCCTATCGCGAAGCGCGAGTATTTACAGATAATGATAAAAGTTGTTTGTATTTCCTGCAAAAAGATGTTTTTAAGAAATATGCTAATTTTACAGCAAATTTAGCTTTTACGTTCCTAAGTTTATTTAAATCATTTATAAAACATGAATCGATTCTGAATCAAAAACAGACCATTTAATTCAACTAATCAAACCAACCTATTAAAGACAGATTAAATCGCACAGCTCTGCTACTGACAGTTACAGACAAGTCCTGACTAGGGTTCGGTACCGAAAACCGGTGCCAATATGGCACCGGTACCTATATAAGAGGTATGAAACAGAACGCGAATTTCGGTGCCTCGTTTCAGTTCCACTTAAATGCCTGAACTGCTGATTAATATATTTGTTCTCTGGGGCTATGATGATGACACAGGTGTAATAAACATTAGATTCATCAACACACATGATCGCTAGTAAAATTTAAATACTGCATTCATGGAGTGTCAGAAATGATCGGAAAAATATATAATTTCCTTAATTAGAAAAATCTTGTGGACTTCGGAAAGTGTTGATAATACAAATCCAAAACATTGTTGCAGTAATGTTACTGTTCATTTTATTTTTGTAGATTAAAAGTTTATTAGATTAGATTAAAAAAATTTAAAGCACAAATCATCAGGAAATAAGACCATCTGAGATGCGCGTGAACACAGCAACTAATGTTACACTCGCTCTGACAGCAGCAGGAGGTCTACCGCTATCTTAACTTGCTAAATTAAACAATTTTCGTTAAAATGCCTAAAACTAAACGGTTGAAAGTGTGGCTATATTTCACAAGAAAGGATTTCGACACCGCGACATGCAGTAAAGTTTTACAGCAGTTGCGTGTAAAGGGGGAAGCACGTCAAATCTAATGAAACATATGAGGGCACACGGAATAAAGTTAAAAGCAGAGGGATGCGCCGTGTCTGACAGCTTGCGGACAACAGCCGGCACTATCGGTGTGGACGACCCCAGTCATACCAACCGTAGCAAAAAGCAGTCCAGCGATTATGATGACGACAGCAGCCTCTCTGCAGGTTAGTAGTAGGCTAATGTAATGTTAACAAAGCAAATCTTGCATTCATGCTAACAAATGGTCAAACAATTTGTGAAATACTAATCTAACATGGGCGGCACGGTGGTGTAGTGATTAGCACTGTCGCCTTGCACCACCAGGGTCCGGGTTCGATCCCAAAGACCAAAGACATGTATGTTAGGCTAATTGGCATTCCCAAATTGTGCGTAGTATGTGAATGAGTGAGTGTGTGTGTGTGTGTGTGTGTGTGTGTGCCCTGTGATGGATTGGCACCCTGTCCAGGGTATACCCTGCCATGTGCCCCAAGTTTCCTGGGATAGGCTCCAGGCTCCCTGTGACCCTGAATACAGGATTAAGCGGTATAGATGATGAGTGAGTGAGTGTAATGTAACATGGATTCAGTTTATAATTATGGCTTTCCAGCTAGTACTTAAACTTTTAATATATTGTTCAACTTGAGCATTTAATTTTTTGTTCAATAAAAATGTATTCTTGAGTCATCCACCATCATTCTGTGGCTTTTGCAAAGTATCAGTTCATGCACCGTTTTGGCACCGGCACCGGTATCGAAAAAAACCCAAACGATACCCAACCCTAGTCCTGACACTGGAGACTCATTCCACAGAAAACTGAACCATAACAACAATTGTTAAGATGGTACTTTAGAAACAATTCAATATTAGAGCTTAAATAAATAATGTATCAATATTTGACCAATCAGAATCAAGATACTACATCCCTCTGTATATCATTATTGTTGTATTTATAAATGTGTAAAGAAAAAAAACATATATATATAATATATACAAGTTTGTGATCTTGTGCATTTCAATATTTATTCATATCAGTGCAAATAAACACCAGAAAGTAATAATAATAATAATAATAATAATAAAAAGTAAAACATCATGGGTGTCACAAGGTGTATCATAAATGAAACGGATTTTTTTTTTGTCGTGGTTGTTGCTACAGATGCATTTCATGACGTCAGTTCAACTTAGAGAAACGTTATAAAGAGTAACAGAACAGGAATCCACACAAAGAAAAACTAAAAATACAAACCGATAACGTTATTAATTTCACCTCGTCAAATTCGAGGCTTTAGATCGCCATCTATTAGTGATTAGGAAAAGGGAAAAAAATATATATAATAAAAAAATTGTTTAAGACTTGACATTTCCCATTCCAGGTAGTGATACGCAAGTGCTTCCCATGCATGTGCATGCAACAGGCAGCAGTGTAGAGATCAGACGTGACACGACGGCTTGCAGGACAAAGCTCCAAAGATTATCGTTAGCTCACAACATAGAGACATGCAAAAAAAATAATAATAATAAAACAAGAAAAAAAAAACAACAAGAAAACAATTTCTCATGTATCGGTAATTGTATGTACATTATTAGACAGATATTATATTTACAATCCGTGACGATAAAAACTAGGGCTTTTTCAACAATACAAAATAGTAATATTTCATCATGAAAGAACTATTTACACAAATTTATCAAATCTGAATGTATCTACACATAGAGCAAGGAATAAAATAGTTTGTATTTAGTAAATTTTGTTGTTGTTGTTGTTGTCGCTAATCATATTTAATTAGGCAATGGATTTTCTTTTTCACAGTAGACTCTCAAGCTTTACGTGCTGTCCTTCTTGAGTCGAACAATAACAGGAATCTCGTAGTTCATAAACATGTACTCACATCTTTGGGGGCAAAATTTATATACTTGACACTGCTACATGTTGGTGTATATAAAGTACAAAACAAGGAACGATACAAAACTGTAAAAAGGTTGTTTTTTTTTCTTGAAGACAGCTAAAAATTATTTAGAGTTTTATTTATTCATGCCAAACAACAACACCTATGATGTAAATATTAAATCAATTCAGTATGTGTGATGATGTGATATCACCGTCATTCCTACTGGAATGCAGTTTGTGGCACAATGTTTCAGGTAGGATAACGAGACGTACCTGATCGTTCGATTATTTCCGTTATCCTTTATTGTAAAAATTTGACGCTCTTATGGCACGTGTGCGCTTTAATATATCGGTTGTGCTTTTGAAAAATATGTGGGAAACAAATATAAAATCAAATGTAGCTTTTTTCCCCCCGAGTATCTAGGAACTAGGATGATTGTTTTATAAAAGAAAGACCTTGACGAACTTTGGAAAAAACGATGTACGGGCTGGAAAGGAACGTGACACATCGAATTGCGTAAACGTAACACACTCAGTCTGTGATGCGTAATGTCACAGTTGTTACAGAAACAAATGAAAAAAAAAAGTAGTCAGGTTTACATAGTTTGCTCTTTTTTTTTAAACAAAAATCAAAACTTGCATTGATTCAAGATGTGATTTGAAATGTTTCAGTCTCGTTCTTTGGCAGTTCGGATCTACGGTTTTTCTAACAGTCCGCTAAGACGTTCGCGTCCGTTGCCTTGCCTCTGGATCTGAACCGGAGAAATCATAGTCAGTCTGGCGTCGCGGTACCGATCTTCGTCACACGGCTCTACCTTCACCCTGACCCCGCAGTGTGTCCTCTGCGCATGATCTTCCACCTCTTTTCTTAGCTCGCTGTTCCTTTTCTGGAGCATATAGTACAATATAGGATTAGACCTCATGAGAGGTGGGGAATCTGCGCTTGAGTCACATTTGTCCTCCCCAGCAATCGTCCACCTTGGTGAGCTTTCTGATTCTTTTTTCACAGATTTGGGACTAGGTCTTGGCGAGGAGCCCTTATCCCTAGAGGAAGCCTGGATGTTGTTCCCTGGTGAGGGGGAGACTGGGTTAAACCGACCAGGCCCTGAGTTAAGAGTCTGGGGGAACCATGGAAAGCTCACAAGTTCGTGATTGTAACCAGATTGACTGAAGTTCCCATTGGCTTTGCCATTTGCCTGAGGGAGTAAAGGACTAGGGATCCCCTGGGGCTGAGATATCTCCTTCAGACAGTTGTCTGACAAAAGGAGCTGCTTCAAAACATTGAAGCTTTGACTGTCTCTCGAGGGAGTTTTCCTCGCAGGACTCTTGCCGAACAAATCATCTTCTTTCGGGCTTGGCAGCTTTCTGCTCTTGTGGGCCTCAGGTGTTCCAGACACTGTGCGCTCACTCACAGTATCCACCGGTCTCTGGCAAAGTTCTTTACTGAGGTGTTCAGCTAACTCCAAGCAAAGTTTTCTCTTTTTAGGAAGAGGTACCTGATAATCCTGTTGCTCCTCTTTCACTGTGCTCACGATCTGCTCTGTGCGTGGACTCGAATGATAGGTAGTTGTTTTCTGTTTCAAGAGCTGGCTGAGAAGTCCGTATTTCGTTTCGTCTTTAACGTTGCTGTGTGCTTCAATGACAGGGCTGTTACTTTCACACACCATTCTCCAATGGCGCCCAGTATCGTCAGAGCTATCTGAAAGAAGACTCTCGTCTCTTGGCTCCGATTTGACCACGACGTTCAGTGAAGGCCCGTTTGAGCTGTCAGATAGAAGATAAGTCCCTGGAGGCTTTTCGTGGACTCCCATAGCCACCTCTGTGCTTCTCCTCCCTATGGATTTCTCTTTGTGAGAAGCAGTGCCAAGCAGCAGCTGCAATACAGTCCGTCTCTCCAGGAGGTTTTCAATTTGTGTCGGTGCCGGAGGTGAGTGTTCGCGTCCAGAAAAGGGTGAGAAAGAAGCAGGGGTTGGTTCAAATAAAGGGGTTTGGTTTCTTTTTATTGGAGCAGAAACTCTGTCCAGGAGAGTCTGAGATCTGTCTAGCTCAGGCTCCAGGATTTGCTCTTTGCTCAGTGGCCTACAGGCTTGCAGAGGGGGTGAGGGGGAAACATCCTGCATACCACACTGAGCCAGATTTTGTAATAGCTTACTGGCTGTGAATGCAGGTTCCATTATCTTTTCACTAATGTGCTGTTTAGACTTACACAGGTCCAGAGGATTGGACTGAACAAGGGGTGAAGAATAAGAGTAAGGAGAAGGAGTGTTGCTTGCATCTCCGCTGAAAGAAGATATGGCCAGTCCTCTATCCATCAGCTGGTCATAATGGTTCGGTGTTCTGCTCTCCTCTAGCCGTTTCAGTGGGCTTCCGGTCATACTCTGAAGGGTGACATCATCCTGTAAATCATTATGAGGCGCAATTTTGTTTACCATCTCATTATTTCTGCGATCTAACAGCAATTGCATGAGGGTAACCCTATGATGATGGGATATCATGTCTGGGCTCATTTCCAACTCCTTGGCTTCAGGGACCTTTGTCCCTAGGGTCTCCGACTTCCACTTGCTTATGAGCGTCTCTGTGAGTTTGTCTAAAGACGAAGCTGTAGAGGGGGGCTCTGACTTTTGGCTGAAAACTCTGCTCCTCATGGAGAGGTCAATAGGGGAGCAGCTGGAGTAGCAGCTCTCTGCGTCACTACTGTCTTTGGTCAAGCTGTTTTCCGGGTTGGAGTACTCGCTGTCGGACTGATGAGAGGAAGCTTGGCTAGGAGGCGCAGTGAAGTCATCTTCCAGGTGGCCGTTCTTTGTAAGATGCTTTTGAGAGTTGTGGTTATTGAGGAGGAGCAGAAGCAAGCTGCTGCAGTTCTGTGGGGGCCGGCTGCTCTGTCTGTCAAACGGACGCTTCTCTTTAGGGATGTTAGGAGAGGGTCGAGGGGAGCTGGTCGGTGCACTTTGGCCTAGACTCACAGAGGGGCTGGAATTTAATGTCGGTGAGGGGAGTGTTCCGTTTAGGGTATTAAAAGGACTTAACATGTCTGGAGCAAACACAGACTCTCCCATGCTGGGTGGTCTGCTGTCTATAGTTCGCTGTGTAGCCATGGCTGCCAGTCTTTCGCTGGCTGATCGGCCACACAGTTGTGCTTTTAAGGCCTGTTCTTGGGAGTATTGCTGTAGATGGGCTTCACTGGAGAGCAGCAATGCTAACTGACTGCAGGCCACGCTAGGTTTAGGAGAAGGAGCAGGACTGGACCTGCTTTTCACTAGACTGGCTACAGCCTTCAATCTCTCCGCACAGGATACCCTGTCAGGCACTGAGCTCTGTGACGAATGAGGAGACTCCGAGCATCGGTCTTGGCCGCTGCGCCGACTGTAAGGCACAGTGTTGTGGCTCTGCTGCTTGTTTTTCCTTATCAGGCCTTTGAGGCGGCTTGAAGCTGTACAGTAGCCCTGTAAGGTGTCCTTGTCAGTAGGTGATGCGTCACCGCTCTCTCCATCTAGCTGTTTTTGGCTCTGAGTGATAGTCTGTGACATGGCCACTGTCTGCAGGCGTGAGCTGAAGGACTGGAGCAGAGAGGCCAGCAGTGTGCTCTCTCCCTGTGCGGAACTGTCCAGATTAATTTTATGGTGCTCTCTGCCCTGTCCGTTCACCTGCACAGGAGCAATGTCCTTTTTCTTGTTGTCTATCTCACTCCAGGTTCCCGAACGCAACAATCTGGCCTTTTTAAGATGCTGGGAGGCTGCTCCTGGAGGGCTTCCTTTTTCTGGCGGGCTAGAGCCGTGATTAGGTAGCTGAATGCCCCTGGTCCCTTGGTTTCCTGCCACGCCATTGTTGCTGCCAGCCTCCGGTCTCCTTGTTGCCGTGGCACCAGGCCCAGATGCAACAGGATGCATTAGTAAACCTTCCAGATACGTTAAAACAGCAGAATCCTGGTGTGTCTCAGGGCCAGGTTCCTCCCCATGAGTCATGTTCAATAGTAGGCAGTCCTTGTGTGGTAGTTGACGACTACTGAAAATGTCTGATCAATTGTTGTGCCATAGATTAAAAGGTCTAATTCCTAAAGATGGGGCCAACGCTCCTCTTTCTTTTTTTTTTTTTTAAGTTTTACAAACCGAAGCGGCTGATGTTACAATTTCCATCACACAGAGATCCAGATGGAATTCCTTTCTGTGTTTCTGAGACAAGCCGACGTTTTGAGCACAGACGCACAACCGGGAGGAGTCAGCAAATCCTCTTCGCTACCCCGGTGAAATGTTCCATGCCAGTGAATACTTTGAATGTCTGTCACAAGGTCCCGGGGGCTCCGTGTCGTCGTCGTCGTTCTGCTCTCGTGCTCTCAGACTGGGCTGCACAAGATCCTGCAGCAGAGGGAGCAAACAGAGCAGAGTGTGAGAGGAAGTTCTACATGACAGCACATGACTGAGAGTCTGTTACATATTGTAGCATGCATTCAGGCTAAGCTCATAAACAGCGTCCTAACAAGGTTTATTTCTGGAAGTGAAAAAAAACCTACACTACTTAATAAATTCTATTTCATACATGTACATGTTTAGTGTTGTTAAGAATTCATCAGAGAGAGAAAAAAAGTAGCAAAACAGACTATTCCCTACAGGCAGGAGACAGAAAATCAACTCCAGAAAAACAGCAGGGAGCTATAGATTATATGAATTATGTCAGTAATTCCAAGCAAAGCCCGCTGTATGCGTCGTCACGTCCTGCTATGACACTTCCAGCAAACCTCTCGAGAAATGTGTCTCTGCTTGCTCTCATGCGTGAAGGGCTTTCGAGCACCGCGCCGCTCATCAGTTGGAGAATTTCGTCGGATTATCCCCGCACACGCACTCAAGGCACGGGTCGCACGATTCTCTCCTGCATGGTGATGGAGGCGGGCAATAGGCAAAGAGCTGCCCTTACCGCAGGAGCGGTGCGAGCAGGGTGGATCTAGACCAGTGCAAAAAGGGTCACACTGACCTGTAGCTATTTAAATGCTTGAAAAGGTTTCTCCGGGAAGGAGCTGAAAACTCACCGGGACCACAATGGTCATGGAATATGCTGAGTGTTAAACACTAAACTTTCACTGCTGTTCTGAGATTCAGCATGACAGTGTGTGGAAGTGATACAGCTCCACGGGGTGTGTTAACTGCTCTTGGCCTGGAATGAATCCCAGCAGTGTGTAACACGATCTCACCTGCAACTATCTTCCTATCTAGGTCTGTGGCTGTACCTTAGTCCCCGAGTGTCGAGGAGATTCACAGGGGTCATTCCCCTCTGCCGTACTTCCCTTTTTACAGTCGCTTCTCTCTAAAGCCCGTGTCACACCAAATCGGTGCACACATCACATACACGAGCTGGTAAATGACATGAGGTTCCCCCCTCACACACAATTTGTCAAGTCAGTTGGGTAAAAGCGTCTTCACTTCATCCTTCGAATAAGCAGCAGGTGAAATTTAACAAAAAAAAAAATTTTTTTTAAGAGAAAGAACGATGCATCCTATTTCTGACACGTACCGAATGCTAATGTGTTCAAGCGCGCCATTTCCGGACTCTGTAAGTGTGAAAGCTTATTCAGATCGAAGCTGCCCGTCATCACTCGCTAACACTTGGCGAAAGCTGGCAGGTGTAAAAGAGCAGGAGTGGGAGGAGATAGACAGAGAGAGAGAGAGAGAGAGAGAGAGAGAGAGAGAGAGCGAGAGAGAGAGAGAGAGAGAGAAAGCAAGAGAGAGAGAGAGACCTGGTGCACCTGTCAGGATGTGGCTCTGCAAAGCTACAGCATCAGACCTCACGCTCTGTCAAATAGCATGACACTGCCGGTGAGCCGCGTGCTCGGAGACCCTGGACGTGAACCCTGTCAGCTCCGGTTCCACAAACAGCCCTCGCTTCCCTACTGTCAGAGCCACAGCCACAAAGGTTAATTAATACAGAACACTCCACCTTTCCCTGCGAGCCATTCAGTTGTCTTATCCTTCAAATCTTCCTGCCTGTGGCACTCGTGAGAAAGATGTAACCCGTGGTGAAAATAAAAGCTGGACAAGAAGAGGAGAGTAGAAAAGAAAACGCCAGCGCACTTATTTCCCTTTTCTTTGCAAAACTGGGTTTAGCCTGGTCAGTCACGGCTAACCTTGGCAGACTCGTGTTATAGGACCACACATTTAAATCTCATGCAAATTACATTGAATTTGAAAGGTTAGTCAACAAGTTCAAGGCTGAAAAACAACAAGCACGGCAGAGAGGAAACCTGGTTAATGAATTATTTCAGACGAGGCTGAACCAGGCTCGGTTGCGGTGCTATCCTAAGCCAGGTGACCCGGATTTGACAGCAACAAAAGACACCGGACCATCTGACATCTCAGACTAATCTTAATGGCCAGGATTAACTCTTATTTCCTTGCCACTGGCTTATCTCTGTCATAAAAACAAAACAAACAAACAAAAAAAACACCGTAACAATGGGGTCCAATAAACAAGCTTTATTTATAAATTTTTTTTTAATTCAGGTTAGCTGGGTATTTATATTATGCATATAAAAAATAATTGGAAGGAAAGAAAACTGGACTTGAACCAAGTGAAGCACAACATTCAGAAAAGCAAAATAGATTAAAGAAGAAAAATAAATGAAGTTAAGCCCTTTCCAGAGCAGGATTAAAACCAGATTAAATGGCAGCTGACATATGTTTTACCAGAAAGGATGAGGGAGTGTTTTAGAAAATGCTGTGTGAAGACTAAATTTGTGTCGTGTACTGTACTGTACACCAGCATATGGATATTCCTGCATGCCTCAATGAGACAAAGCCTCATTATTAAAGTATGAAACTCGACAGGATCTGGTGTGTGGCTGTGGTTAGGGTAATGGATGTAATACCTGAAATACATACTAACTAACCTCGACCTCTCGCACAGTACCGCGGCTTTCCACGCCCCGCAATTTTGGACATAAAAACAGCAACAGTGTCTCTTTCTCTCTCACTCTCTCTCTCTCTGACTCGTCTCGCCTTGTCTGTCTCTGTCTCCTTACCAGCCTCCAAGTAATTATCCTTTATCTCTGACAATGTCAACCAATAACACCCAACAGCATTTTAAGTGATTTCAACTCGCCGGTGGCAAGAGGGAAGCAGCGGCAGGCGTGAACGCTTTATCGTCGCGGGGTGCCTTTCCTCACTTTTCGGAGACACAGAGAACAGGAAGGTCACAACATTATCAGTGGCAAAGAGGCAATTTCCAGCTCGGGAGTTGGGGAGAAAATGGTCTGCGCTGCCAAAGCTGGACCTGATGCAAATGTCAGAGGTTGGCTATCTAAAAGCCGAGCTCCATCGCTCAACGTACGGGGTACAAGATTAATCATGACGTTCTCTCTCTCTCACTCTCTCTTTCCTTCTCCGTCCAAAAACCAAAAATCAATAGTTTTCAAAAACTGTTATGTATATTTACCTTATTTAAAATACAACCTTAATATAAAAATGAAGAGGAAAACGAAAAGGAAGGGAGAAAATAAAAAGGCACATGATTTGTGGTGGAAGTCAAGGTCATTTCGAGACACTCGCGTTGATGCAACAGCTGGTGCCCATGCAAAGCGCTCAGTGTTAATAAAAAGTGACAACGCGGCCCTGGCTGTGTATATCACTAATATCGGACATGGGGCTGGCAGACGAGTGTGCCGCATTAAACGGTAAGTCAAGGTTAAAGGAATCTAAAGGAGGCACCCGAGGCTAAACACTTTTTCGATGATGTTATCCGAGGCCGGGTGTTGCGCCAGAAACTCGCCAGGCCTCCTTCGCTGAGGCGTTTGTAAATTTAATAACGATCCACCGAGATTAGATCAAACAACAGACTCCCGAGCTGACCGCACATATTTGCCGGAGTTTAATACGACGCCCGAAATCAGCTGCTTGATAAACTCACTTTTTTTTTTTTTTAATGAGGCTTTGCATTAAATTGTAGCAATAAAAGAATTTCAGGGACTATCGAATCGATCAAAAATCCAATCAAAACAAGATGGCACAATGATGATGACGATGTGCCAATATGGAAGGTTGAGGATTGTCTTTTGTGCTTGTGATCTGCTTTGATTAACAGAACACAGACGAAGACGCTCCTTGACACTGCCCGAACAAAAAAGTCTGTTTATAGGGTGGAGTCAAACCTGTTGCGGCTCCTCCTCCATGGATGGAGTGGAACAATAAGTGCAACCTTGGGTATCTCAAGCTTTGTCTTTGATGTGTTGTTTTATGTTGAGTTTGCTTTTTTTTTTCGTTTCAGAATGAGGACGTCACAAATAAAAATCAACTTGTGACCACAAGGTCACTTGTCCATCTTGTAACTCTTACTTTGGACAAGAAAAAACAAAAACGTCACCGCTTGTGTCTAACATTCTGCAGAACTGGAAACGAAAGCTAATTTGGTTACTACAATCCATGATCTGTGCGCAAGGGTGCTTGTAAAAGGTTCTTCAATCTTGACCTGTTTCCAAGCAGGCTAACTCGCCCATACACACAAAAACGCACACTCTATTACCCTTTTACTCTATCATTACAGAACCCATGTTGCTCATCATTCTCCTCATCATAAATGTAAAACCACAGCAATCTAAGCAGAAAAAAACTGCAAACGTGAATCTCTGAAAGTTTTTAAATCGCCATTTCATTGAAAAAAAAAAACCTGCATTGCAAGTTCTTACTCAAGATATCGAACAGTTCTCAAACTAGATGAATTCTGTCCGAAAAGGCCATCGTCGCAGTGCAATAAATCTCTGTCCATCTCGATTAAATATTCATTCCACGAGGTGCTCTTAAGGGACGGATACGTACGAGATGATGAATCGCCTACAATTTTATCCGGAAAGTCTGAGAAAAGTCAAAGCCGATCGCCGGAGCCGCGTACGCCTGTCTGCGCTACTCCGCGACATAAAATGAATGTTGCTGATACGACTCGATCTTAGATTTACGGTATAATGGATGAGCTGCAGATGAGCCCAGGACGTTTCTGGAATACGGTGAGGTGGTTCGGGTGACGTAACTGGGGAGGACTGTTCCTCGGTTAGATGTATACGAGCGTGAGCTACGTCTCTAATACAGTTAAGTGCCCTTAACCTATAAAAAAAAAAACACACAAAAAAAACGGTTGTGTGAGACCTCCTCAAGCCAGCTGGCAAGCGTGAGCAAGCGTGAAAGGCAGCCAATGAAATGCCAGACCACCGGAATGTGATTAGCCGCTACTCCCACACGCCTCTTCAGCTCTAATCACTGGAGTTTAGACTCATCCAGACTTCATTTCAAACCGCTCTATGTCTCTCTCTCTTTGTCTCACACACTCACACACACACGCTCCTAGTCTAATCACTGAAGCTCTGACTCGTGCAGACTCCATTACTTTATCTAAGACTGATCACACAAACTCTCACTCTCACACATGCACACCTACTGTATTCCTCAAATTCTGCTCAAGTGCCAAATCCGCATCCATCCATCCATCACCTTTGTCCCTATAACACCTCAGTTATCCAAACTGATCCTCAACCCGGGCACGCTCCCAAAAAAAAAAAAAAAAAAAAACATGCCTAGACTCGCCAAAATGGCACGTGGCGCCGCTTTCCTGCGTACCACCTGACCTCAGAGACCGCATTTAGTATGACAAGATCGACAGAGTGCCAAAACTTTTAGTAAAAAAAAAAAAAGTACAGGTTTTCCTCACACATTTTAAATATTTGCACCTGGGGTTCATTTAGACTCTCCAGATCCAACATATACTGCTTTGAAAAGTGGGAGGAAACCGAAGAACCTGGAGGAAACCTGTACAGGCAAAGAGTAACCCGAGCTCAGGATCTGACTTTTATTTACTGAAAATATTTACAATGGTGAGCGCACAATCGCGCAATGACGTAGTTCTCATGGGTTTAAACTCGAAAAACTCATATTTAAATACTTGGTCTACGCCGGAATTTTGCAAGACTTGCATTATCCGAATAAAAGTACTACCTCATCTATATCTTGGATTTTTTTTTTTTTTGCCTTTTGATTTTTTGTCCCCAACAATTCCAACAAATAAAATTCACTCTGACAGCGCTCATATCTTGTGAACTAATTGAACAAGAAGTAGCAGCGCTGCCTTTTCCCGAGCTGTGAATGCAGATACAGGTAAAGTGTGCTGATCAATTTTCCCTACTGACAAGAACGCTTTGGCAGAATGCTAATGATTTCTCTCTCTCTCTCTCTCTCTCTCTGGCATCCTCATATCTCCGTTCGTCCTCCCTCTTTTCCTCTCTGACATATTTATACATTTCGACCAGTGCCGGTACTAAAGGAGGGTTCTGTATGCTGTGCTTTTTGTGCTGCTGCTGCTAATCAAGGCCAGGGTACAGGATTAGAGGTCTCGCAAAGCTACACCCTGTTACACCACATGGTTATGGTTAAATCTGCGCTGACCCTCACCGTGTTCTTATTCCTCCTCCTTTTTCCTTTACTCTGTGTCTCAGGTGTGATAGATATTACCAGACAAACTTTGACTCTGTGAGTGTCTCGCAGCTGCACGGAGCCGTCTTTGCTGCTGTGAGACATTAAAATGACGTTCATTAGGCATGCAGCACACACACACACCTCGGGCGAGAAATTGGAGAGGCGAGCTGGAGCCTGACAGTAACGTCTGTCACACGCAGTACAACTGAACATCTGCGATTCTTACTTCTTCCCACCCACTAGCTAGTTCTTCTCTAGTGTCCTAAGATATATATATATATATATATATATATATACATATATATATATATATATATAATATTCCAGTATGGTTAGAGAACCTCTAACATGTGGCTCATTGTTTTCAAGGCACTGTCGAGACGACATTGTGCTTTTTATCCATTTATCGTTGCAGATTATCCGGCTATAGAAACCTCACAGCTGCCACACCCGCACCCTTGACAAGTCTTAAAAAGCGGAATAAACCGAGACGTGTTAGACAGCACCGAGCTTGAAGTGAGAAAGAAACACCTTTACCTGTGACACTGGAGACTCCTTCCAAAACAAAATGTGGAAAAAAGACAAATCATCACCGGTTGTGCACCATGCACATTTAACACTGTAATCCACCAAAGTCAGAGATGATTTGCAACACCTTCTGACCGATCAGAATAAGATCCACAGACTCGAAGCGCTTGTATCGATAACGCTGAGAAAGCTCGAGTATTATCGGCTGGCTCAGCGAGACGGGAGTTGGAACGGGCTGCGTTTGCATCAGCAGGAATATTTCATTATGTACATAACGAGTGCCATTAATCGCTCCTAACAAGAGGACGCAACCTCACCTTGGCAGTCTCGCAGAGGTACGGCTGAGGGGAGGAGTTACCGGAGGGGGAAGTTTTAAAGCGAGACCGAGAGAGTGTGTGTGTGAGAGAGAGAGAGAGAGACGGCAGCAGGAACTCCACATCACCACGCTCAGGAAACTGCCTTCTTGGTGCTGATGTGTGAAGACAGCCAGCGGCAGTGAGGGCAGAACAAACGAAAGACTACAGGACGGTGAGGCTGACAGAAAACGAGGTGAGAGGAAGGAGAGCGAGAGAGAGACTGCAATGACAGAAGTGCCCTTGACACACTGACATCATGTGACACTGTCATCTGCCACCTGGCAAAGAACCTCCACCTTCTCACGACCTCATCCTCTGGTGAATCCCTCCCACTTCGCCCTAGAGCCCCCCCCACCCCACCCCCTCCGCCCCCCCCCCCCCCCACTCCTCTAGAGCTGGCGGTGAAGGTCGTGCAGGTCTCTGTGCCCTCATCTGTAATCCTCCTCTATTCGTCAGCGGCCGTGCTGCGAGGAGAGAATGCCCAATTAGGCAGCTGTCACACAAACCGACGGCTGCACAAAACCGTCCCTCTGTCAGGCGCCTGCGCAGCTGCGGGTGCCAATTATGGCCACGGCTCTCCTTATACTACCCCAGGACCCGGCCTGCCTGCTTCTCTTCGCCTTACCGCCAGGCCAAAGAGAGAAGAAGAACATGCTGTTTGCTTTGGCACTAGACCAATACGGAGGATTTCTTCCCAAGGATGGGGGGATATTCATGCCGTGTAGCATATCTGCCTCTCTGATGTGATGAATAATTTAGGAAACGCTTCTTTTCTGAAACATTAAAGGAAGAACAAGTCTGACCTGAACACTCTGTAAGTCATAAGTATAATCGATTTATCCTAGTCAGAGTTGCGGTGGAGGTCGGGAACTTCAAGGTACTTCAAGGTAAGTTTGGTGTGATTTAGAAAGCGTCCAGAAACCATGCACGTCCACCACGAGCGAGCGAGCGCCCGAAAAAAAACAAACAAAAACTTGTTGGTAAAGTTGGTCGAAACAGTGCGTGCCTGGGAAATCGTAAGAAGAAACACTTCCTCACCGGTGCATCCAAGGATGCGGCGTATATCAATTGCTGACAAATTTGTTGCGACCGGACAATCCATCATCTCCAAACACATCTGTTTTGAGTAATGGGAAAGCTAATCTATAAAAATGAAAGGGAACGAGTTGGAGGGCAGCCTGAGGGAGATTTACGGTCCGGTGGATCGGGACTGGTAGCGGCATTTATCGATCTTTAAGCGTCCGCTTCTCTGTTTAATCAAGCGGCTGGGAGGAGGAGGAAAAAAAGAGAAAAAAAATGAAAGAAGAAGAAGCCAAGATTTGGACACCGAAATGATTCACAGCACTGCTGATGGTGCTGCTCAAGCACAGGGTCTCGAGTCGAGCGCAGAAGAAGTTCTAGAGTTTGTATGGACTGCTAGGATCTCGGAACGGATGCTCTGTCAGATCAGAGGACGTTCTGTTACTCGCGCCTCGGAGATGATGCATGTTCACACCAAACAGTTTAATCTAAATCGTTTTATTCCCAGCTGGGTCGAGCACACGTCTTCACGGGGTGACGGTGTTGCTGCTGCTTTCTGACAGGCTGATTTAGGCTTTTGTCTGCAAACTTCTGTCATAATCAGAGCGATGCCTTAAAAAAAAAAACAGCATTATGCCGTCACCATAGGTGCTGACGACGACCTTGATGAAAATCTCTGCCGAGTTGCGAGAAGCTGTGTGAAGGATCAACGTGAGGAGGATTTAAGGAGAAACGCCGGGGGGGTGTTGCTCGGTCGTGAAGTCGAGCTGTGTGTGTGTGTGTGTGTGTGTGTGTGTGTGTGTGTGTGTGTGTGTGTGTGTGTGTGAATATACCGTGGTGAGCAAATATGAATGGTTGTCTCTTTAAATAACTTTAAGACCTCTTCTTGTGCTCATGTCTATTTCAACCAAGTTAACACCCACCCACCCACACGCACACACACACACACATGCACACACACGCACTCTGGCACTTCAAAGCCGCCTTGGCTTCTTTCAGATTTGCCAGACAGAGAGTGGGAGGCAGACTTTTATCACAGAAACAAAGGTTACCGTGCCGCACAAAACAGCAGATCTGGACCTGGAGCCCAGCGCCACAGAGGGGGTTAAATCCCCTTTTTCCTTCTGTGCAGGAGGGAAAAGAGTGTGTGTGAGGGGGATGATGGATTTTACAGTGCCCCTCTTATCCTCCCCTCCCCCCATTTCCTGTTGTTCCTGAATGTCACGGGCAACTGAGTGTGCGAGTGTGTGTGTTTGTGTCTGTGTGTGTGACCTTGAGCGGCATCGCTGGCACGACACGGGCTGCCTTGCCTGCAGGCGTCCTTGAACTGGATCTGCAAGACAAAAACCTTTCACGCCGTCTGATAGACATCTCGAATCTCCTTCGGCGTCTCGCTCTATCCGAATCTGCTCTCACCCACCCCCTGCTCCCCCCCCCACCCCCGCACCCCCATCACCACCCCCAACCACTCCCCACCCGACGGTGGGTTATCGGAAACGCGGGATCTCTTTAACCTTACGGAGATACCGGCGGAATTTCAAAAGGCTTGGACTGGTTTATTTTTAACCTCCTGCACGAATTCCTGCTAATTCAGTGTGGGTGGATGAATGGATGGATGGATGCATGGATGGATGGATGGATGGATGGATGGATGGATGGATGGATGCTGAGGGTGAATGGGGAGTGTGATTCGAGATGGCGCCGAACCACCACCGAGGGTGTGGGTTCTGATTTTGTCTCGAGACTGATTGTAAAACAGATTCAACAATATCCCATTCTCTACAGAATGAAAAGCGCCGTGAAGCAAAAACTCTCTTGCTCCGAGTGGAACCGCTTGTCTTATCTCAGAATAATAGTAATAATAATAATAAGCGAGCTGTTGGAGAGCGTGATAAAGCTGTTTCGTGACGTACCAAGCCTTAGATCGGTGGTGGGATGCCTCACGCTTCCAAGGAACTGATAATTTGTCCCAAAAAAAAAACCTTGCTGGAAGTGGGTTCTGCAGAAGAGGGATGAGAATGTTATCACTATGCAAATACAGTGCCCTTGGAAGCACCAGCATGCAGAGCCAAGGTTCAGAGTATTAAACAAATATTTGGACTGCCCTCCATGTCTCTGCTGCTGAAGCATGAAAGGAGAAACGAGGCGTCTCATCATAAGCGCGGGTAGGATGCTCATTCTTTGCGGGAGACCTCGCCGGGTCGGGGTCCGTTCTGGCCGGCTAAGTCGGTGCGACCTTATCCGACTATAAAGCTGTTGCCTGGGTTCTGCGGTCCTGCTGGAAACCATCTGCTCCGCTCTCGTTCCCGTCGACGGATTCCGAGACGGTGGGTTCTCCGAGACTTAGCTAATGGGAAAACCGATCTTTGCTCTCGCGTGTAAGAACAGATCTCTTTATTTTTTCGCCATGGGAGCAAACAAGATGCTAATCCTTAGCATATAGCCCTACGTGTGTCATGTGTGATGTGTCATTTGGTTCGAGGGCCTTGCTCACCTGTGTAAATATAGCGTGCTTTCAAATCGAGCGACTCAAGGTTCCATTAGCTGAAGTGCTTGTGGGCACTCCTGCACTATATGTCACACTTCAGTGTAATAACTCAAGCCCTAAAACATACACACATGATGGGTCAAAGTCCTTTGGACTTATGCTACACTGCTCGGTCAATGTGGTAAAATGAGAAGAGCCCAGCGTCAATAAGAGTCACCGTGCCACGGATAAGGCTCTGAAAATTTCAAAGTCCATTTGGAAGTCTTGGTCCTTTGTATATTTTGGAAAGCCTCAGTCTGGTCGTGTTAATAGGATTGAGTGTTCATAGGCTACGACCTGAAATAAAGCCTGCATGAATGGACCATCAGGTATTCTGTAGAAGTATTTAACTTGGACTTCCATCAAAACGTCCATCATCATGATACAAACCTACGTATAACCTCGGAAGTTATTATTTCTGGTCTGGTTTTCTTTTTTTTTCCCTTTTCATTTAAAAATGCACTATGATTGGAATGAAAGAAAGGGAAGCACTATATCTTATTTTTTCAATGAGCATTTCTGCAGGGCTTTGGTGCGCTAGCGTATAATGGACTCGAGAGAGAGAAAAAAAAGCAAAGAAAAAAAAGACCTCCATGCACAACTCGGGGCATATAATCTACGGTTCATTTGCAGCTTCCTCCACGATACGACAAGTCGTTTACAAGATGTAGCCTTTGCTGCTGACCCACTTCCATGTAGCAGCGTCTGGAGACGAGGCCCTGCTCCCCGTCTGACTGACGACAGCTCTGCCACCCTCTGCCTTCGTGAACTGTGAGAAAAATAGGTCGCCATGACCCACTTTTCCCTTTGTGTGTGTGTATGTGTGCAAGTGTGTGTCTTTTTCTATGACAGCATGTGAGGAGAGCTGCAGAGTCTCGATCAGGCACCTCGAGGAGCGCTGGAGAGAGGGGGAAGAAAAACAGAGAGAGAGAGAGAGAGAGAGAGAGAGAAAGAGAGAGAAAGAGAGAGAGAGGTGAACATGGGAGGAAAAAAACCTGGAGAGACAGGAAGACAGAAAAGTCTACCTTCGTTAACCCCGGGTGCGGCGAGAACAAGCTCACAGAAATACGAAGCTCTTATCGGGCTTCGTAATTAATTAAATGGGATTCGGGCAGCGCAATCACTTCATCCCTTTCTCTGTATCTGTTTCCTGTTCGTTTCCTCTGGCTTGCGAGCAGCAAGAGCGAGGAACGCATCAGTGCCTGATCCTGGGCGTATACAGAAATGCCCGTCCTAACGGACTGACAGGTTTACTCATTAACTTCCAGTGTACACAAACACAGCTTTCCGGATCCCTGGAGCTTTACAGAGGATCGACGGCTTGTCTCTCAGTCTTCTGAGATAGAGAGAGAGAGAGATGTTCGCCGATAATGCCAGAGCGAGGATTCTCGCCCCCTGTGATGATCCTCTGTGTGATCCCCGTAATGTGAGAACATGTTTCCAGGCAACACAAACTGACAAATGGTCAGATATCGATCCTGGTCGCGGCATCGGCACGGCGACGACCCGTGTTCCTTCTTCCTTATCCGTGAATAATGCATAACCCACGTGCATACGAAACGCCTCAGCGTAAACAAACATCACGTGTGTGAGTCTGTTTTCAATCCGAGGACAAATACTCCATAGGACCAAAAGTTTATAGACGCCTCACCATCACACTTATAGCATTTTAGCCATTTTTTTTTATTAAATAAACATATAGGGCTCGCATATAGGGCTAGATCTTTTTTTTTCAGCACAAAATATAATGGCAATATGATAAACAGAATTTTAGTTCATTTTGACCAACTATACAAACATGACTGAGCAAAAAAAAAAATCGTCATAAAGGCAAAGAAATTGCACAGATATGCACGAGCAGGTGTTTTTATTGTTATTTTCGGTTTCTATGACCAACAATATGCTCATTTTGAGAGTTTGCCATTTTCACGACGTCATTCCTGTATTCCGGTCATGGTAAAATATACAAGTTATAAAATGAATAACTTTCATCTGAAAACCTAAAGTTTGATGTCTGAAGCCTCCCCCGTTAACACACACCTGCACACAGGCTTCCATATAAGCATATTAAAAAATATATATATTTTTTAATCATCATTGACCTATGCTGTGTTGTTTGAAGTTTTAAGTCTCTCAAGTTCCAAAAAATTCCAGGTTTATTCTGTGTATGCTGTTATAATATGTTTGGGTCTTTCAGGAAGGCTTTGCATTAGATTCAGCGGGTTTAAGCTACAAGAGCATTAGTGATATCAGGCTCTGATAAACTGATGAATGGAAGGCAAAAAGAAACATTACTACACAACTGAAGTTTAAGAAGGGAATCCCATACGAGTGTGATAGTTAGGTGTTTGTATACTTTTGACCCCACATGGTCCACGCCTTAGTATAAACTTCCTCTGCGCGTCTTATCTCGGGTCGCTCTGTTATCAAACGTGGTTCCGGTCTCTGACATCTATCGCTCATCTCAAAGGGCATTCGTAAGCCGGTGAATCATTGCTCGTTGACCTTATTAAACCCGTTTAAATGTATTTAGGTCGGGCCCTGCCTCGCCGTCAGCATGAAGGTCAGTCCTGAATGGAAGGGCAGGTGGCTTAAAGGGAGGATCGGGCTAAATCCGAGTCGTCCGGACTTGCTAAATCAGACGCGTAAAAACACGGGACCGTCTCTGCGTCACGTCTCCGATGGCTCTCGTCTTTACTTTCATGAATACGCCTAATATTTCATGATCCCCAAGTAGCGAGGAATCACCTCAGTCGGGTACCAGGACATCCAAAATGCTTTTTGTTATGGTTACCATGGGAAACAAGTGCCTGCTAACGAGGAAATTGTATTACAAAATGTGCCTCGAGTCTAGTTACATCTGCCGAGATTAATTAATTGATTCTGTTTATGTGTGAGGAAAAAAACAAACAAACAAACAAACAAACAAACAAAAAAAAAACTCTGGAAAGAATCCATGAGAGAAAATTTCACCTAAAATTAAACAATACCTGGTAATAACAAAAGTATAAGAAACTCCAGAGCTCGTAACCTCATGACCGGGCTGATAACGAGAGCGCCTTATCGCTAGACAACAAATCTTCCAACAAGCGCGTTACACAAAGTCCAGCACGGCCTCTTTGTGAGGAGGAAGGTCACATGATTGAACCTTGTTTTGGATTGTTATTTAAAAGCCTCTTCGGTCAAGGTCGGGTTAGCCCTTAATGCCTGCTCTCTACCCACGGCTTAGCCTTGAGAAGCATGGAGTGGCTCACTCGGACGAGAAGGGGCGCATTTATCTTCCCACGGCGCCCAAGGACGTCGCTGTAGTAGGAGCTCTAACAAATTCCGCTAATTGGGATGCAAGGAAAGTAGTCGCGGGGCAAGGATGAGCGCTACACTGTGCGGAGCGCTGAGCCAAGAATCACGGCTGGCTCAAACGGCTCGGGAGAAAAGCCAAGCAGCGCAGTGTGATGTGATGCGGTGCAGTGTGCTGCGCTTGCGCAGTCGTAAACTGACAGAACGCGCAACACGTCCCAGTGTGAGTAAATTTCTCTTCAGCATGCACAAGGAAGGACTGTGTGGCGAGACTTCATCAGCGCCGCGCGGCTGACTGCGACCTGGGGAAAGATATCCACTCTCCGCCATCTATCGGCGCTGGAGAGGTGTCCCTTGTTGCCCGGCAACAGCACAGTTCACTTTAACCCCTGAGCAGAGGCTTTTGTGCTCCGACAGCAGGAGCTTGGTGTCAGTCAGCTTTAGGAAGTGAGACAACTTCATCCCTCACAGCTTTTTTCATGTGGCTGGAAAGGCTTAGGTTTTCAAGAACGCCAAGTTTCTGAGCTGTGCAGGGGGAAAAAAAAAAAAACGTGACAAGACTAGCAAGTTAAATGGGGACGCTGACAAAACCAGAGACCCGACTGTGAAATGAGCGAGTGACCGGTTCTAATAGGAGAGGACGAGTCAGGACGACTTGCTAATCTAATCTTTTGGAGGGTTTTATATTGTAATTTGCATGTCCTCTAATACCCCCAATGTAGAAACAGAGGGTCTGTAAACACCTGATATCCATCCTTCTGGAGAGCAAACACCCTCTGATAATTACTTTTTAACACTCTGAGGTCACTTCGTTTAAGGCCCTGGCTTTTAATTGCACTTCTACTGGCTGCTTTTCCTTGGATGTCTTAATGAAAGAAATAAACTTCAGCAACAAAACTTCTACCTCTTGACTGGCACCTGCAGCTTCTGGCCTGTCTCGCGCTTTTAGTTTTTTTTTTCTTTATTCATAAATCCTCGAAATCCCTCCTTCAAGTTAATTGCAATTTGAAAGCAAAGCTTTCAGAAACTGATCTTTCGTCATGTCCCAGTAGGCCCGGGCATGTACGTGCGCACACACACACACAACGTATAAGTCGGGTAGTTACGTAAATCTCTTCCCGCCACAGCTTACTGCACCAGACGCTGTGTCCTTGCATCGGCTTTGAAGGTTCCCAAAAGGACGGCCGTGCTAAGAAGTTATGAAGGACAGAGCCGGTAATAGGCTGGCTCTAAGACGGCCTTGGACTTTGAATTCTCCGGCAGACAGGTTCATGCATCAATCCTTCAGCTTTACACAGACAAGGCACTCACCTTCGAGACTCAACTCAACAGGAATGAGTGGCATTTCACTTAGCCGGACCTCTCTCTCTCTCTCTCTCTCTCCCCCACCACCACACCAGACCCCCACCCCAACCTCTCCCTCTCTGTCCCCCACCACCACACCAGACCCCCACCACAACCTCTCTCTCTCTCTCTCTTTCCCTCCCTCTAACTTGATGTCTTCTTTAAAAAATATTGAACCTGGTGTTTTAATCAATGACAGTGACCCCTACTTTTTTAACAAGCCTATATAAGGAATCCAGATTCAGTAGAATCCAGTAGAATTCCAGATCTACTCTGGAAGTAATTGTGTTATATTAAACCATGAACTACAGAAGTAACCAAGGTTTATCTTTCCCATAATCAGCATCTTTCCATATCTTAAATCCCCTTAAAATTTTACAGGAGTGATCTTTTTATGCATTAAAGATTTTATCCCATAGGTAAAAAAAATGGGTGTGGTTCGGTACAAGTTGAAGCTGTACCTCGATGTCAAACCCATATAGATTTTAAGCGAGCTGCTCGGGTCCCTTTGGGAACGCTCGGTGGATGCCGCTGCCTGGCACAGATATTTCACAGCTGCCGTTTTTAAATGGGTGATGACGGCACGGGTGGCGTGCTTAATTTATCTGACCTGCATCTTTGCCTGGGACTGGAGCACAAATTCAGCGAGCTGTAAATTATTACCAGTAAAGAGATGGCGCACGGATCAATTCAGAAGCTCGCTGGATTTCCTTCATTCTGAAGGAAGTTTTTTTTTTCTTTCTTTTTCTTTCCAACCCCAAGCCATGTGTACTGATGATCGGGTATATGACATTACCCGAGTTAGTTTTGACTTTGAGTATGGGGACAACTTGTATTTATGCACGGTTTCGTCTTCCTGTGTGGAAAGGAGCCGCGACAAGTGGAGATTTTTGAGGTGAGAATTGCCCGGGCATTGTTTTCCTCTTTCACGTCTCTCGCTCTTTTGCTCTGGCACTATTCCCAAGCATGAAAAAACAAGAGATGATGGGGTCATTTACATTTTCCGAGCGACCATCAACACCACGGGTGAGTCATTCTCACACTCCGCCAGACCCGACAGCGTTGCTCGCGCTCCACGCGATCGAGCTGAGACCGGCTAAAATCTATTAAGTGTCACATTTCCATACAAGTCTGTTACAGAAAGAAAGAAAGAAAGAAAGGAAAAAAAAGAAGAAGAAGCTACTTGGAGGTTGTTTTATAAACTCGTATGTTTGCCTTGAAAACAATTACTCAAAATTAGCATATAGATTTGCATTGTTTTGTTGTAAACATGATGGATCGAGGGGTGTGTACGCAAATACGTGCTGACTTCAGGACAGAAAAGAGAAGCTCTTTTTTTTTCTTTTTCTTTTTAAGGGACGAATGTGAGAAGTGGGGTGATTGCTCACAGAATACACATCCAGCTCCGGCTCTGACTCTGATTCATCCCTGAAAGGTCAAAAAAAAAAACAAAAGCACTCCCCGAACAGCCTCGCGTTAGCAATTCCTTCAGCTTTTTAGGAGTGACATTCACGCATTAAACATGTTTTGGAATACAGAAACCAGAATCAGGTCACGAGCATCAAATTCTGGGACGGCTGAGACACCAAATCCGACGGATCGCCGTGATTTACGATCTGAGGCTCAATATAACCCATGATTCATGCTACGCTCAAGACAAACACCTATCGAACCCGAATTCCATTTTAGGACAAAACCCCTCTCCTCTGTTGCTTTTCTTCCCTTTCCTTCACCTGAACTAACAGCAGCAGCACTAAAACACCCAGCGCCCCGCAGTAACCTTTTGACTCTGACCTTTACAGCCTCTTCTTATTGACCGAAGCTGCAGGAAACCTCATGACAACAATAAACGCGGTCCAAAATCCATAGACAATCTTCACCAGACATGACGATTTAAGAAAGGAAACACAACAGCACTCGTGCTCGACTATCACTTCGCTCCATTCATCTTTTACTGTATCGACTTAAATCAACATAATACTTTCTTTTTTCTTCTTATAAATAATCAAGCCGATATGGAATGATGTCGACTTTTGTTTTGTCGTCCAATTAGGTCCTGGAAAACATTATGGAATATAATTTCACTCTAATTAATAAATCCTCCAGTATTCTGATCTTAATGAAATGTTTGTTTTTCACAATCCTTCTCCTTGGTCATTTCAAGATTTCTTTTAGATTTCATGCTAATAAAAAGTTAATCTTTTCAGAAACTCAGGATTTTTTAAAAAAGTTTTTTCCTCATCGCGTGACACGTTTCACACGCTTACTACATTTACTACTTTCCTTTACCTGAAAGGGGTTTTCCAAAACTTACTGATGTAACACTTTGTAGAAATACTTTAATTGCTTTGTGGTTTACTTTTGCAAAATAATGCCCTTGAAGCGGCTTTCAATTTCATTCCTAGTACGATTAAAATAACAAAATATCTCCGATTAACCATAACTTGCGAAGAAACTTCTGCTTTGGTTCCATGTACATAGTGATTTTTACATATACATACACAGTATATATAAAGAAAACACAACTAGACACTTGAAAGACAATTAGCAAGCAGGAAATTCGTTTCTATGAGCTGTTACATTAAGAAAAACAGAAATTAATTAATTAAGATCTGTAATTTTTTGATCTCAAACAGTAAAGTGGTTTCAACATTTGATAAAACACGAAGCTCCGCCCCCAGAATCTGGGATTCATTCATGATTCATATCTTTTTTCTTTTTTTAAATCAAACAGACATGGAATGATATCGATAAGGAATTATACATGATAAGGAAGAGGTGATGACGTGACAAACTTTTTTCCCAATTAGTTCCTGGAAAACATTATCAAATATCGCTTCACTCTAACAAATAAATGCTCCAGTCTCCTGATCTTATCTAAATGTTTGTTTTTCGCAATACATCTCCTTTGTCATATCAAAATTGCTTTTATTCTTGCTTTATAAACAGTGTCCAAAAAAATTATGATTAAAAATTAATTTATTAAAAAATTAATGAAAATAAAAAAACGACATGCAAAATACGTAACCAAACATAAACACGTGTTCCGAACGCATTATCTCACGCAACTTAACCGCAACATTTTTGCTTAAAAACACATTTTTTACATAACTATCTGGTTATCTGTAACTTTACAAGTAAAACAAACCAAAGAATATCCACATTTAATAAGAAACGAACGCGATAATTATGAATAAACTCCGCGCTGAAATAAAAAAAGCAAGATTACGAAAAAAACAAACAAACATTTAAAACAATTTGTTCCGACCTGACGTCACCAACGTTAGCCTGAAAGCTAACCATCCCAGAATTAAGCTTTCTCGGTTGCCATGGCAATCGACCACTGCCTGTGGCTCCGTCCCAATCCGCGCACTTCAACTCGAAAAAAATAGTGCGTCTCGCATTAAATGTATTTGATGCTGTACGATTTATTTGAAGACGGTGTTTACACAGTAAATCACACGGCCGTACTGAGTCTCGACTCTTTCAACGAAGAAGGGAGAAAAAAAAAACGCCCAAATTCACTTGGCACAATAATAACAACACCTGGCACCATCTCTCACGCCAGCTGCTCAGTGCAGTTCAGCTCGGCTCGGTTCGGTTCGGGTTACCTGCGTATGGAATCCGCGCTTCGTGTCTCAGCGTCAGGTGTGAAAGCCGTCTGCTCCGGCGGTGTGTCAGTCCATAAGCAGTCCTTACTCTGTGTAAGTCAGCGCTGAAGTGCTCCTGCTCGGAATCCCCGCCTGCCTCTCTCTCTCTCTCTCTCTCTCTGTCTCTGTGTGTGTGTGTGAGTGTGTGTTCAACTCCGCAATGTGCCCTCTAGTGATGAGGGATTCACAAGGGAGTCGATTCTTTTGTTATTTGAGCGACTCGTGTGATTCGAACGCTCAGTGACGTCAGCGCCGTACTTCTATTTACCCCAAGTTACACACGATCAAAGGGAGGTGGTGTGTGTGTGTGTGTGGGGGGGGGGTCCTATATTCAATATATTAACCGGTATATTAATTAAGACTTTAGCTTATTCCTAATTAATACTGCATTTCCAACGAAAACTAAAGAAGTATATTATGTGGCTTAGTGGTTAGCACTGTCGCTTTGCACCTCCAGGGTGCAAGGTTCGATTCCTGCCTCTGTGTGCATAGAGTCTGTATGTTCTCCCAGAGTTCAAACACATGCCGATTAGGCTAATTGTTAGCGTTCCCAAATTTTTCTCTGTAGTTTGTGAATGAACGTCTGAGTGTATGTGTGTGTGTGTTTGTGTGTATGCCCTGCGAAGGATTGGCACACAGTCTAGGGTGTGCCCTATGTCTCCTGAGATAAGCTCCAGGCCTATGGACCATGTGAACTCTTTTATCTCAACATCTGGAGATAGATAATAAATGCTCCTTCTGTGATACAGTAGATGAAACTTTGATGCATGTATTTTTTGAGTGTGAGAAGACAAATGAGTCTTTCTTTTCTGAAATTCCATCTCTTTGACCACTTCGATGTATCTCACTCTGTTGGTATCGAAGACATAATTGTTAATTATGAATATTCTGAAAACAAACCTCTCGAACAAGTACTTATTTATATTTTGTCTTGAATGCACAATTCTTCATTCATGTACTAAACAAAGATTCCATAAGGCAAATCTGTCTTTCCACCTACAGCATTCATAACAGAAATGAACTCAGTTCTTAAACTAATAAATTTAATAAAAAGAACAATAAACGTCTACGACTCTACTGCTTTTAATTGAAGAAAATGTGTCTCATGGTAATATCTCTCCCACTGTTTATATTTCATAATAGTGTCTTTTCCCTTTATTTTGTACTCTCACCTTATTATTACTTTATTGCTCTTTGTTTTTACTTTACTTTAATTGTTATTTTACTGTAATGAATACAGTAATACTGTAATGAATCTGCATTGTATTCTATTTTGTATTGTTTCAAATGATGGCAATAAAAAATATGAACAAAAGAATAAATAGTGTAATGATTAGGTGATGTAATATGATTATTCTGTATGAACACACCCTGAAATGTTTTTTTTTCTATTACTTCACAGCATACTTTTTAGATTAAGTAAAAATTCATTTATAAATACATTACCATCATCAGCATCTAGAAATTAAATAAAAAATAACCCCCCCAGTCTTTTGATCATAAAGAAATGTTTGTTTTTTGTAATACATCTCCTTTGCCATTTCAAGATTCCTTTCATTCTAATAAAAGTTAATTCTAATTAGTCATTTTAATGATGTTTTCAGAAATTCAGACTTACTTTTATTCATTATCACAGAACGTGTTTCGTTAACAATAGATTTATGGACACATCACTAACATCTCTCTTAAAGTTAAAAAGTAAAAAAAAAAAAGACAATAAAACAAAACCCTGAAAAAAAAACCTTAGCTTGTCATGTTACCAATAAACTGGCCCATGCTGAAGACTTCCTATTAAAACATGCTATTATGAAGTAATATGATAGGAAATTAATGAACAATAAGGTGGTGTGACATGATTATTGCTCAGTATGAGGAAGTATGAGTAGTATTAGAAGTGTTTTATTTTCCTTGCACCACAGCATATACTTTTTAAAATCCATTTACATACATACATGGATTTAACCTTATGGGAGATCTACAACCCAATTTCCTGCTATTTCATCACCACCCACTTGTGCTTTCTCTCTCTTAAAGTAAATAACACACACACACACACACAAACACACACACACACACACACACACACACACACACACACACACACACACACACACACACACACACAAACACACACACACACACACACACACACACACACACACACACACAC
>JAAGKR010000002.1:355578-453744 GCA_011419295.1 Clarias macrocephalus | reverse complement strand
ACCTTATGGGAGATCTACAACCCAATTTCCTGCTATTTCATCACCACCCACTTGTGCTTTCTCTCTCTTAAAGTAAATAACACACACACACACACACACACACACACACACACACACACACACACACACACACACACACACAAAAGAAAAAACACTTGAAAGAAGAAAGCCTCAGTCTGTCCTGTTACCAAGAAACTGGATCATGCTATAGACTTTTATGTAGTGAAAAACTACTACTAAAAGGCACAGGTAGGGAAATAATCATGGTGTGATATGATTGATTTTCTGTATGAGATTATTAGAATTATAAATGTTTTCTTTGCTAAGAATCCAAATCTTTGTTAAGTGTTAAGTGTTAAGGTGGATGTGAGATCCTGGGATGTAAATGGGATTTTAGACCTGCCACTCTGCGCGGTGAATCAAACGATTCATACTGCTCATAGTTCAAAGGAATCGATTCAGTAGAGGCATGGCAAAAATGTTTCGTCTTTAGGCCCCGCCCACTTCTGGCGCGCCCACACAGCTGCCTTAAAGGTGCAGGCGCGAGCTGCAGTGACTGGGGCTGGGCCACACCACAGAGCCCCTGTATAATAATAATAATAATAATAATAATAATAATAATAAAATCTTGCTGTGAATCCAAAAAGTGATTTTTATTTTATGTCTATAGTAAGAATTTCCAAGCAAAAATGTTAAGAATTATAGATGAGATTAATACTTTGAATTGTTCTTGTGGTTTTGTCGTTTATTTACAGTAATAATCTCTCTCTCTATCTCTCTCTCTGATTGTTAATGTGTGTGTGTGTGTTGGGGATTGGGTGGTGGTGACATGTTTTTCCAGTTTTCTTCCTCTGTCATTCAGGTAGGCAGATTGGCTATGTGAATTTGCCCCTAGGGTGTGAATGGCTGTGTAAATATGTGTGTGAATGTGTGTGTGAACGGTTCCCTGAGATGCACTGGTCCGATTACTGAAAGTAAATAAATCTCAATGGGGCCAAATGTCCTTACAAGGATCAAAGTACTTAAAAAGTTTGTGTGTGTACATATGTTAAAATATACAGTATATGTCCTTTGTCCTATGCCCAGTAAAGGGCAACCTTAATGCTTCAGCATACTGTACCAAGATACTGCTATGGACACTGCTATGATTTTTCGCCTTAAGAATGACAATCGTGCATGAGATTTGCATCACCATATGAAGCATTTTTGGCATATAATTGAACCAAATCTAACACTGGCTAAGCTGTGCATATGCACAGGAGCCATTCAAAACTTACATAACATAATTATATATAAGTTCCTAATTAATCTCATGTATCACTGTTAACTAATCTACGTCAAATTATTTGCTAGCATGCTAGCAGTGAGCTATATGCTAGATTTAATTTGCCACATATCAACATTATGTAACTCTCAGCAGTTTATTTAACAGTAGGGTATCATGCTATGATAAAACAAAAAAATAATTTTTAGAATCATGTCTTCCTCGACACAAACCGAATGAATTGTGACACGACTAACCGACCGTAAATGTGGACAAAAATCTATGAGAACTTTTCTATTTTCCGTTTTGCCCGTTTCCAGTCCTGGACTCTTGGACTTTTCTTTTAAACTTCAGTGTATTGAAAAAAACGCATGCATGTTTCTTGCTGAGCAAAGCAATTTGCGACGGTACATAACTGATGATCACATGATCATAACAGGGTCATGAGGAGGCACCGATGCAGCAAACTCGCCAAGTTGACTCTGGAACCTCAGCGACCGTTCAGCTTTAAACATTGACCTCGGATGCCACGTGAATGGAGATACAATATCCTCCCTTTCGTTCCTCCTCCCCCGCAACCCCAACCCTGTCGACCTCTGCCCCCGAAGATTTTCACCAAAACGTGGTTCATGGAACTTCAAACTTTGACCCCCGAACAGAAGAGCGTGTGTGCTTTCTTTTGGTCTCGGCCAGTTCACGTACGTTGAACACAGCAGCTCAACGTTTTTTCTCCCTTTTTTTTTCCCCTAAGAACTATAACGAGGCAATTCTGCATTTAAACAAATGTCGTCTCGTGCTGTTTAAGCTGGGGGTCAGAGTTTCCACTCCATTTAAACCTCTTTACAAGTTTTAGTCATTATACCAGCCTTAACACACTCGTCCTTCTGATACAAGGCAAAGCTTCTTTTATGCTTTTTAATTGAAGTGCTTAGAGATTATATCATGCAAACTTCATGCAAACGCCTTTTCAACTGATGCTTTTTTTTGTGTCAAGGTCTCTAAGATTTAAGATAAGTTCATGAGTCATTTGAATGTAAATAGGAGCACTGGTGTAAAGTGGGGGAATTTGATTTGGGGATTTGATTTGTTTAAAAAAAAATTCTGGCTAGCATTAGTCAATGTGATCATTTGGGGGATTGTGTATAAGGATTTCTGTTCCCCGCATTGGCATGTAAATATCAGCAAATTAACGGCACTTTGAGCTCATAGACACCATTTAATTAAACAGCGAAATAGCAAAGCAATTACCAGTGACCAACAGATACAATATTATCACGATACCCAGGTTCCGATCCGATCTGTATTATTATTATTTTTAGATTATGTTACAATTCTAAACAAACAGCAAATCAACATGTGAATAGTTTAGAGCACGCCGGAATATAGAGGAACCATAACGTTTTATAAACTCAAATATAAATACATAATATAATATAATATAAATATATTAAAAAATATAAACACATATGAATATAAAATAAAAAAATTAAATAAACTGAACTAAAAAATAAATTGATTTTTGGAGTCAGTGTGGTGGTACATGAGTTGCCACACAAAAGAACTTCGATACATAAATTAAGCGATTTTTCTTCCTCCATCTTTAATATCTATATTTACGTACTTTATATATGTATGTATGGATATGAGTGTATATGTTTAGCTGATATAACACAAGTGTCCCTATTTCATGGATGTTCCAAAACTAAAAAGTATGACTTTAACTAACTAAATAAATAAATAAATAAATAAATAAATAAAATATGATAGAAAATTGCTGCAGTATAAAAGAAATCAAATACGTGGTATACCTATAGAATATTGTTATAAGGAAACAAGATCTGTCTGTAACAGTTCTTAACTCATAACTGATCGTTCTTAAAGAAAATCCTAATAGTCTGCATAGTAAAAGAGCATTATTCTGCAAATTTCAGTATATGCATATTATATCATTATTATAACGTAATACTAATTTAATGCAAATGTTATTTGTGTAATGCAAATGTTATTTTAATGTTATGCAAAATGTTATAATTATTTATTTGATCAATAATTAAACATTAACAAATGAACCTTGCTTTTATATATATACAGTACTGACCAAAATTTTGGACACCCCTTCTCATTCAGCGAGTTTTCTTTCTTGTGTTCTTTAGCCCAAACGCGTCTCTTCTGCTTGTTGCCTGTCCTTAGCAGTGGTTTCCTAGCAGATCTTCTACCATGAAGGCCTGATTCACACAGTCTCCTCTTAACAGTTGTTCTAGAGACGTGTCTGCTGCTAGAACTCTGTGTGCCATTGACCTGCTCTCTGATCTGAGCTGCTGTTAACCTGCGATTTCTGAGGCTGGTGACTGATGAACTTATCCTCCGCAGCAGAGGCGACTCTCGGTCTTCCTTTCCTGGGCCGGTCCACATGTGAGCCAGTTTCTTTGTAGCGCTTTGTAAGTTTTCCCAATTTTTCGGACTGACTGACCTTCATTTCTTAAAGTAATGATGCCACTCGTTTTTCTTCACTTAGCTGCTTTTTTCTTGCCATAATACAAATTCAACCTCTTTGAATGAGAAGGTGTGTTCAAACTTTTGGCCTGTACTGTATATATATATATATATAAACTGTATATGAAGAAATTCACCTTCCTTATAAAGCAAGGTTAATTTTCTAATGTTTAATTATTTCTCAAATAAAATAAAATAAAAACATTTACATTGCTAAATAAATACCTATATAATACATAACATATACATGGATCTATATCGAAACATTTAGCATATTGCTCCTGTACTGTGCAGACGATTATAAAAGACATAAAGACTGAAATGCTGTGTGCGATACCCATGCGGGGAAAAGCAGTAGGTTGGAATTCCATCACATCGTTTCGTGACCACACCCCTGAATACTGAGTACAAGATAAGTGTAAGATTTTCCCCTTTACAGTGTACCTGACTCGATAGCTGTCTTTATTTTTGGGTTATGTCATTTCGAAATATCAGCTCACGCTGAAAACCGAGCCGTGTAAATATGAGTAAATTAGAGATAGCGTGTGTAATTAAATCAGCACACAGGCTTGTGTTTGACTTCGACACAGGAGTTCACACAGAGGTTAGTAAGGTAGATTAAGATCCGACGGATTCGCTTTATACACGAAACCACGAGTTGATCCATGCGCTGATGCAGACAGAGCGGACCTTTATGCGGTTTTATTCGTCCTTTAACTCATTGCGTCAGACTGCCTGGTCCGAGAGGACACGCGGGGGCAGCGGGTCTGGATTCCGACGCCTCGCTGTCTCGAGGCCTCGGGGCAAGGAGGCGTTAACCTTTGACCTTTTAACCTCTCTGTGGTATAAGCCACTACCATGTTGCTGGTGGTCAGAGGAGAGAAAAGAAACTGCAGACAGGTGCAAACAAGCACATTACACGCACACACACACATCACACACACACACACAAACATGTTGCGTACGCAATTTCAGCCTTGTGAACTTGGCTCCAGGACCCTCACAGCATCGAGTTACACATTAACTTCCTAAATAAATTATTTCTGGACCACTAATGATCAGTGTCTCCAGAAAAGGAACGACCGGTCTGGAGGAATTCAGCACTGAGAACCAGGTCATCACTCAACCGCGGAACTTTGACCGTAAACTTTATGTGGTGAGGTCCAGAGATTAAAACGTGGTGTGTGTGGAAAAGAGTAAAGTGCAGTCCAGTGGTGTGAAGGGGAAGGGAAAAAAAAAAAAAAACAACCTTTGGCTTAGTAACACAATTTGTACACAAACAGTGGCGTGATGAGCAGCACTAATAGGCAAGAAACTCAGGAACTAGGTGTGGTGTCTGAGAGTCTGCACGAGTGACTAGGGTAGAAGTTATTGATGGGGTTTCGTTCTAGAAAAATAATCAACAGTACATGGGATGATATGAACAAATTAGGTCCAGGCGTATGTCATAGCAGCGATAAATAGTCATTTCCAACATCAACACCTTTTGACCAATCAGATTTTTCTTTCTTTTTTTAAAAAATTTAGTCTGTTTATGTTTGAATGGTATAGATTTGCACTTTTAACAGCTATGGCCATTGTAGGACACGACGTGCACACATTTCCTTTTTGGGCTACTCAAATCCAGAGGACTGCAAACACAGAGCTTGACGTTAGTGTCACTCGTACGAGGTGACCGTCTATACTTTGTGACACGAGCCTTCCTCGAGTGGTTATTCCGCACAAAGCGGAACGCCGAAGCGAATCCAAACACTTCAGTTTAAACGACACGGCATCAACGCCAGCGGCGTGTGCTGCCAAATACAACATGACCTAAATAAAATCCCTGACGGATGATCAGATTTACCCGGTGCCAGCTCATGTAAAATTCCACTTCGGCGAGAGACCCAGAAACGTCTCGGTGTAAGAATGTGACATCTAGAAACCAAATCTCCCAAGCAGGCAGGTATGAACGTTACACCCTCCAGCTCGCTGATGTGTCTCATCACGAACCCCGGTGTCTGGTTTCACCTGCATGTACAGTATGTTGTTTCACGTGGTGTATTTATGTTGCTTATATGCGCACGTACCGGCATGGAGAAAGAAATCAGGAGCTTGACTGTGCGGATATATGACACTGGAGCATTTTTATAGAAGCTGGCATCGTGACTGAAGGAACACAATCTCTCTCCCTCTCCCTCTCTCGCTCTCTCTCTCTCTTATGCGTAAGCAAGGCTTCTGACACGGCGTTCCCTGCGTTAATCAAAAGTGACGAGCGGTTTGAATGTCGTCTCATGAATAAATTAAACAAGTTTAAAACCTCCCTGGTGAACGATGGCGCAGGGAATACGCTTCCTCGTGTCTTCAGGATCCTGAGACGCTTCGGCATCTGTGCTCAGACAGGAAACGTACTGCGAGTTGGAGTTGATCCTTCTGTCTTTTTCGTTTTTATATTTGAAAGAGTTTACAGGCATACAATGCCGTCTAATCAAATTCCACTTTAACTTTATTAATCACATACACTGCATGCAGTCATATACGATTTACATACCTGATTATGGCTGTTTCTTTCAAGCGCTTATTCAAAGAAAAGTGCAAAAATCATGCATTTTTATTCTCTTTATACAGAATGTATAATAGAATTTAATTTGGGCGGCACAGTGGCGTAGTGGTTGGGCTCCAGGGCCGAGGGTGTGCGTACAGTTTGCATGTTCACCCTGCTCTAGGTGGGTTTCCTCCAGGTACTCCGGTTTCCTCCCACAGCGCAAAGCATTCTAATTATGCTAACTGGCGTTCCCAAATTGCCCGTAGTCTGTGAATGAGCGTGTGAGTGGGTGGATCTGCGTGGCACCCCTGCAAGTCTCCTAGGATAGGCTACACAGGATAAAACGGCATAGACGATGAGTGAGTGAGTGAGCGAACTAAAATTGGACATGATTGTGCTGATCAGTTCTCGCACATCTACTCGTTTTTGACTTAACATCAAACAGCACCTGGCGGAGAAACACACTCCATCTGTGGCGCGGCTTCGGGTCAAGAGGAGAACGAGGATTCAGTTAGCGGCTAAATTTCATCCTGAGCCCAGTTAATCTAGATAAACCTTCGAAGAATTCGCAAAGCTTAAGGTTTATAAGCAGAAAGTAGACAAAAAAAAAGAGAGAGAGAGAGAGAAAGAGAGCCCGGTCTCATTTATTAAAGAAAAACAATCTCTTTAACATTACGAAACCTTTCCCAGGATAAATCAGCGATCTCTGAATTTACACAAAGGTCGCTCGTTCTTGGCCAAACACCATCGAGGTGACGCCGGCGTTATAATCTCGCCGCCCACACGTTGCGGCTGTTTCGGGTCATCCGGTGCGTTTTGCCACTGTGCCTCGTTGACCTACTTCATGTGCTCGAACTAATCCGCGCGAGTTCAGCGAGTGGTCGGAGAGGAAGCCGCGCTCTCGCTCCCTCCTTCATTTGAATATCAGCTAGCAAGGGCAGAGCCACTTGAAAAAACACCTCTCCACCCTGCTGAGGGATTTGAATGTCCAGTCACAACATTCCATGCTGCTGTTTTTCTTTCTCCTTCGGACGTTGCTCACAAACACATGACTCACAAACACATGGAAAAAAAAAAAGAAATGCTAAAAACCTGAATCTCCCGTACCAAGCTCACTCGTCAGAGCAACTTCACACATCCATCATACTTTTCCTTTTCTTTTCTTTTTTATATGTATATGTCAGCTTTTTGTAAAAGTAGTACATACTTCCTTGTCAACCCTCAGATCACAATCTAGATAAACCGGCTATGAAATATACAGGCTCGGCTTACAAGAACAATAGGGTTTTCTAATTGACACAGTCGAGAAAGTGTCTTGGGTGAGATTTTATTACCGACGTCGAAGCGATCCCATTACTCTCTCTCTCTCTCTCTCTCTCTCTCTCTCTGTCTCTCTCTTTCGTTCGCGCGCACTCTCCTGCTGTGTGTTTTACAGCTTTTGAACCTAGTCATCCTTGTCAAATTGCTACTGTTATGGCCAACACATAAGTCATTCATCTATAATACAGAGTGCATTACACAACTCTACAGCAGGGTGCTCGGGAAATGAAAATACGCACGATGCACGGAGGAGTGCGGCGAATCGGTGTGCAAATAAGGCAAATTAAAGCGATGCGAGACGAAGGCGGCGCTCGATTCCACGCGGTCTGATCGAGGCCTGTTCTCGACACAGACGTCCCCTCATCTCCACGATTAGAGGACGAAGAGACAGTTTCACAAGGTTACACACTCTTCTCTGTCACTCTCGCAGGGGCTGCTATGTGTATATTTGTGTGTATACGTGGGTGCATGAGGGCGGTGGGGGTTTAGAAGGCGTCCCTGTCCCTGTCCCTGAGGCACGCTCTGCCAGTTCCCACGGGGCCATTGACATTCAATCGCCCCTGTTAACTCATTATCAGATCAGCGTGAGGCATTTTAACAGACTGTCCGCTGATAACCGACGACATCACCATTCCCCCAACCCCCCCCCCCCTCCCCCCCCCCACTCACACACATATACACCAACCCACCCACCCACCCCGTTTGAAGAAATCAGCGACTGAAACATCAGAACAGTTTAATCCAGATTCTCCCGGAGATTTTGGGGTCGATCCATAAAGCCCTAAAGATGATCCATAATCCTGGTGGATATTATACCGTGACAGGGGTGACATTAGACCATAACATACCCCCCCACCCAAACCCCACCCCCACCCACACCCACACACATATACACTCAATTCTGTGGCACACAGAAGAAGGCCAAGGTAGTGTTTGTGTGTGTGTGTGTGTGTGTGTGTGTGTATACCATAAATACAGCTGATCGATAAGTGCTGACTGTAGAGAGTAAGAAATTCCCATGGTGTTTTGCCTTTGGGGACGTGTGCATAAAACGTACACGGATGACACACGCCGGTTATAAAATTAACAAAGCCGCCAGATAACACGCGGAGCCTGGCGGAGTGACATTACAGATACAAATAGAGTTTAAATTGGAGACATCGGCCTTGCGCGGCAGTCGATAGCAGTCCTGACCTGCATTACGCCAGACAGAGATGCCCTTGGATCTCTGGTGTGCTGCATTCTTATCACCATCCTGAAGGCAGATTTAGCATATTTAGCCCTAACACCGGTTCCAGCGTTTAATATGTTTAATGTGCGGCAGTGTTGAATACAACGGCTTCGAAATCTCATCCTCACACGCGGCCCAAGGACAATACTTTCAGCTGTGAATTGCATTATTCGCGATGCCGCCGGTCTTTCTTAGTCCATCCTGGGTATCTAAACATCCCTCTAACTGGCCCTTAGTTCCTGACAGAAAACACATTATGGAAGGCAGAGAGGTAAAATAAGTGCCCTGACCTTGGGATGGAGCTGAAATACAATCCTCCGTTACCGCTGCGGGTCGGTAACTTTGTCCTTCATGCAATTAAAGTCTATCTCCTCTAACCACCCACCCGTGCTCTGACATTTTCATTTGCACGCACATAACCAGACACATTTTTCCAACAAGCTTCCCCTGCCCGCTCTTATTCAGCAATGCCAGGCGGAATTCGGATATCTCGCGCTTTTCTCGGCGAAAGACAATCACGCTTGTTCCGAGGCTCGAGGTAGAAATCTTTAGGGTGGCCGTTCTGCTCTTCCCAGCAGTTTGTTGAGAAAGGGAGCGGGAGAGAGCGACCTCTCCTCTGTGAAGCCGCAAAACATTTTATGCAAAACAACATACAGTGTCTTGTCAGATGAGCCAAAACGTTGACGTACGGGACGCCTCAAGACTTGCTGCCTTGGCTGAAAAATAGTAGAGCGTCAGCAACTTGGAGGATGTCAGTTACGTGATGGCTAATTATGCGATCCATCTAAAAAAAAAAGAGGAAGAGAGAAAGAGAGAGAGATCAGTGTTTGTGAGGAACTGAAAGCTTATCTTGTCCAGTGGATGCTTGGGGTAAGATGAGCGAGTTGCTCAGGAAGATCATGTACGAGAAAAGTCTCTAGTTTAACATTAATGCTTGTCTTTGTAAAAATCATGAATGTGTAAACAGTAGGGGATGGGAATCGCCAGGAAGCATCTGATATGATATTATCACGATACCAAGGCGCCGAATCAATCTGTATCGCAATTTTATAAATACACTGATTCGATATAATAAAAAAAAGAGATTTTGTTAAAATTCTAAACAAATTTAGCAAATAATTCGCTCATACCACCATAGGATTATAGAGGAACAGGAGCATAGTACCAAGTCAAATGCACTCACATAGTCATCATCGTCTGTACCTTTTTACACGGTCACGGCGGGCCTTGAGCCTACCCAGGAGACTTATGGTACGAGGCAGGGGGTACACCAGGACCGGGCACACACACACACACACATACTCCCATGCTCATTCCTACACTACAAGCAATTTGGGAAGACCAATCAGTTTAATCTGCATGTTTTTAGACTACGTGGAGGAAACCCACCAAGTACGGGGAGAACATGCAAACTCCATGTACACAGACCCTGAAGTGGGAATCGAACCCGGAACCTGGAGGTGCAAGGCGACAGTGCTGGCCACTAAGCCACCCTGCTAACTCAAATCATCACTGAATTGATTCCTAGAATCATCCCCTTTTCTAGTAAACAGTATGTCTAGGGTTACGGTTAGTATTAGCATAACATAGAAGTCAATTAAAGAACTCAATTGACTAAAGTAAATTATCCTGACCTGCATCTTACGGTATCATCTTTGGTCTAGATTCTGTCTATGAAAACTTTAACAAACATGTTCCTGTAGCTCCACCACATGCTCTTCTACTTACATCTGCTTCTTCTTGTTCTTGTATATTGGCAGCATCTAGCAGCGTACGACTGTATATATTTACAGAAGTATTTTATCCCCTATCGTTTAAGTCCGAGCTTTCTACATTACGTTTAGTTTGTTAGCTTGGAAATTGTATTATTTATCCACTGGTGTAAGTCAGACCTTATGTCAGTGCTGAGACATGATCCACTGGTGGTTTTTGGTGTTTTTTTTTTTTTTTTTTTTGTTATTAAACACCGCTGCAGCTAGTAGAGCTGGTTCTCCGAGAATAATTATATAACTAGTTTATCTCCTTTGAGCTCAAGGCCAGGTTCACCTGCTGTAGGTCAGCCAGTGACATTATTGTATATGTGTGTGTGCGTTTCACAGAAGTTGTGAACAAAAGTGCCATTGAGTCGTTTTGGGGATTATCAAGGTTATATACATAAATCAATAGTTACAGAATGACAGAATGGCTCCACTCTTCACCCATGACAGAAAAGACTGCGGAGTGAAACAGTCTCTAATCGCTCGCCAAGAATAACACGCATTACGGAGATAAACAGTCCGTAGTCACGCCCTTGAATGTAGATTTCGCAGAATACGAACACTTCTACCAGGAACCATTAAGCACACAGACACAACTATGTCTTACTCATGCACTTCTTTTGTGTGTGTCCCCCCCCCCCCCCACAACTTACTTCCACTTACACAACAGTGCTTTCAAGAACAACTCGAAAAAATATTGACTTGCTTTCGCTCTCCTGTCGGTGTTGATGTTCCTTCGCATAAACATGACCTTTCAGCGCAGTCTGATGAGGCTACCTCATGCGGGCAGGATTAGCGCGCGGCCTGAAAATTGTGCCTGCTTAGGTATGTATGCGCGTCATTAATATTCAAATTTATTCCGGAGTGGCAGATTTTTCATTACGGCCCACACATATAGTCGGTGTCATTGAGTAATTGTCATGCGCTTCAGTAATTATAAGCTTAGCGGGTTTTGGAGGGCTATATGGAGTAGATACGGTGCACGGACAGACCCACAGCGAGGTTTTGTCTTATCTATACTCGCTGATAAGGCTCGCGTCTAGAGTCAACAAGAACGGAGGTTAGATAATTAGATAACAAATCGAATACAATGCGGTGGTGTTATTTGCCAACAATGAATTTTTTATCCATTATAGAATTACACTTTTTTTCTTTTTTGCAGTTGCACTTAAGATTGTCCGCCAAAACAGGTTAGCTCGTGTAATGACTTGCGTTAGAGTTGTAAATTCTTGTGCGTCCAAAACCTACTGAAACTGTTAAATATGAGTCTTCTTACCGAAAACTTTACTAACCTGTCCGGCTATAAAAAAAAAAAGGTGCCATTTCAGAAGGTCAACTTATTGGCTTGCATCAACCACAGAGATCTGAAATGATTGGAACAGGGTTAATGGGCCTCCGAGTGGCGCAGTGGTAAAGCACTCGCCCTTTCATCTGGAGATCGCCAGTTCGAATCCCAGGTGATGCTGTAACCTCTCGCAGCCGGAGGTCTAGAGAGAGCTGATTGGCCGAGCTCTCTCAGAGGGGAGGGATGAGAGGTACTCTACAGCCAATCAGGGGCGTCTGTGAGCTCACGCAACGGAAGTTATAGTAGCCTGTGGTAGTAGCCTTAATGTGGAGCCCCCTAGTGACGGGGAGGAATTGGACACGACTAAATTAGGGAGGAAAATCTGGGAAAAATCCCCAAAAACCAAACAAAAAAAGAACTGGGTTAAGATCTGTCCGACACATTATAACAACTGTAAGGAAAGTGCTGAACCATCAACTTCACTAAAGAAATGTGGTCAGGAAAATAAATTGTGACCGGAGATCACTTAAGTTGCATTGTAGGTCATGTAGTTTAAGGTCTGAGCCTATTCCAGAGTGATGGGCGCGTCAGGGTAAGATGGGAAGCGCATGAAGTTGATGCCTCCATTACGCATAGTGTCCACTGTATAAGCCTCTGGAGATAGTGTTATGATCTGGGGTTGCTTCAGTTGCTCAGGTCTAGACTCAGCAATGTGGCAATAAAATGAAGTCAGCTGACAAGCTGAATGTACTGAATGACCAGAGTATCACATCTTTGGAGTTCCAGGACTCAAATAGTAAAAAAGTGGTTCTGAGTGAGTGAGGAATCGTTTCCACACACAAACTGGCCAACATATAATCAAAGCTAATGTCAATCACTCACTCATCGTCTCACTCATCGAATTATTATACCGCTTTATCCTGTATTCATGGTCAGGGGGTGTCTGGAGCATATCCCAGGAGACTTAGGGCACGAGGTTCACCCCCTGGACAGGGTGCCAATCCTTCGCAGGGTACACACACATACACACACACTAAGGGCAATTTTTGGGACTCCAATTAGCCTAATTTGCAAGTCTTTGGACTGGGGAGGAAACCGGAGTACCCGGAGGAAACCCACCAAACATGGAGAGAACATGCAAACTCCATGCACACAGAGACACCAGGCCAGGAATCGAATCCGGACCCTGGAGGTGCAAGGCAACAGTGCTAACCACTACACCACCGTGCCACCTAATGTTGATCAAATGAATAGTAATTTAATTAAAGAAAATTTTATTTATATAGCTCTTTTAACAAAGGTCATAGGTTGAAAAAGAGATTTTCCCAAAAATAGGAAAATTAATCAAACTGATCAGACTATCCCCTGATGATCAAGCCGAGGGTGACGGTGCTGAGGGCAAAACTCCCTGAGATGGCGATAGGAAGAAACCATGGGAGGAACCAGACTCAACAGGGAACCCAGTTTGGCCAGGTTGTGTATATCAGTGATAATTCAATGACGACACATAAAAAAAAAAACAAAGAAGTCTCTTTTTATTCCTAGCAAACTGCTAACATAGTGAGATAAAACATGAGGGACCATCATCACCAGGCCTTAGTGTCACCACATCTTCAGCAAGACATTTTAATTTAGTATCATTTACTTATTTTACTTTTACTAACACTGTATAACCTCATGTTCGGCAACTTCCTGGATTGAACTTGGCTACTCATTTAAATGACGTAAATCAACATTTAGCCTAATCTTATCTTCCTGATCTAATAAAAACCTACGCAGTATGGTAACTGTTTCAGTATAAAGATCAAAATACTTCATCTAACTTGAGTCTTGTTATGATTTACCTGCTCGATCTTAGGTTAAGGTACAGTATGATCTTGGCCATTTATTAAACCTAACGCATTAAACACGCTAGCTGTAGCTTATCCGCTGCTATTAGCCCTGTGCTGTGTTTAGAAACGGGAAAGATCAGCTAGTTTTAACGAAGAAGCGGATCCCAGCGTAGTGACGATCTCAAGTTCACAGAGTCGTCTGCTTAAGAGTGAAAGATTTGCCCTGTGTCTATTTATGTGTATCTCATGTCTCCTGCTTTTTTTCCTTTTCTTTTCTTTTTTCTTTTAGCAGATTTCAGCACAAACCGGATGACCTTTGTGAATTATTTAGTTTATTGACCTCTGCGGGGATTTAATATGAAGGTCGTTTCCTGCTGGCGGAGCGTGTGCCAGCGGGTCCTCAGGTGACATGGGCAAGGTCGCACGTCTCGCTGCGGTTAATAATATATTTGTCAGCCGCTGTGTATTAGCGTGGCGCGCACCTCTCTCTTCCACTTGATTAGCAGCGACCAATAAGCGCTGCCAAAGATGATAAAGTAGACACTGGCTTAAAGAGATGTGTCAAATGTCCCTTGCTATCTCCCTCCACGCCCCCCCCCCTCTCTCTGTCTCTCACACACACATACACACATTCTTCTTGTTTTATTGTTCCGAGATGAAGGTTAAAGCGTCCGCTAAACAAACAGATCGGCGCAGGCCAGGATCGGGCATCAGCCTGGGCACGGCTTGGTGCGGAGGTGTCAGAGAGGTGGCACGGGCCGCTTGGCGTGTCACAGCGGGGTTAAATCCTGACCAAGCTGTCACAGATAATCACCGAGCTTTATTAAAACTGCTGTTTTAGCACAAAAAAAAAAAAACCCTGGATAAGTGCTGGAGGTAAAGAACAAACAAAACAAAACAAAACAAAAAAAATGCTTGGCAAACTCGGTGGTGTAATTAGGTTGGTGGCAACGAGAGAGGATATGAGTTGGCGTAAATCTTTAAGCTCATTCAAGAGCAAAGTGCTACATTATTGATTTCATTTTATTAAACACATCGATGATGGAAAATCCATGCAGGGCGTGCTGAGAGGCTCTCTGGCAGCAGGTGACTTTCAGTTCATTTTCAGACGCTTTGCATGCCGAGGTCACGGCAAAATGATATTTAACAGCCCATGAGACACCGAGGCACAGTGTCTCTCTCTCTCTCTCTCTCCCTCTCTCACACACATACACTTTATATGACAACGTCATACTGGAGATTTCCCCAGGCAAGCTTAAGCACGGAAATCAATCCGGACTAAATTTTACACCGTCTCTTTTCTTTGCCTAGATCAAGAAGAGAAAGAAGAAGAAGAAAAAAAAAAAACAACCGAAAGGAAAAGATGTAGCGTCTGGAGTTCATTTTCACGGTCAACATGTCGGATAAACATCTGATAAATCGGGCCATTGTTCGGCAACAAACGAGATCAAACGCTTTTAAAAATAGATTCGCGCTCGAAAATATTTGGGATATAAAGAGCACCGACGTCACGCATGGCCTTGTAGACAGGGTGCAGCTGGAGAGAAGATGGCTTCCAGGGTCAGGGCTTGTTTTGTCTTTTACAAGACGCGAGGCTTTGATATACACACACACACACACACACACACATTGGCACTGTTGAATCTTTTGACAGACCTCACAGCTCGGCAGTGTGTAAGGACCTCTGTGGAGGTAATTGATCCGGTCTCAGGGAAGCCTGAATGGAAAAGGTCACGAGCCCCATGTGCGTGTGTGTGCATGTATGTGTGTGTGAGTGTGTGTGAGACTAGTGTGGAGTGCAGGACCATTTTCCTGCTATGTTCCAGTCTGCCGTCTATAAGCTGATGGACAAACAAACACTTTGTTCATTATTCATTTTCGCTAAAATTAAAGAATTATTACTTTATTGAACAAGAAACAATTTTTTTTGTTTACTGACAGTTAAAAAAAACAATTTAAATATATTAGAATTACATTTTATATCTATATATCTATTTATGTATACTTATGTATTTATTATTATTATTATTATTATTATTATTATTATTATTATTATATGTAATATAATATAAAATTCCGTCTCACTGTAATCATTTCTTTCAATTATAATCTTATACAGTGTGTGTGTGTGTGTGTGTGTGTGTGTGTGTGTGTGTGTGTGTGTGTGTGTGTGTGTGTGTGTGTGTGTGTGTGTGTGCCCTGTGATGAATTGGCACCCTGTCCAGGGTGTACCCTGCCTCCTACCCTAAGTCTCCTGGGATAGGCTCCAGGCCCCCGTGACCCTGAATACAACATAAAGCAGTATAGACGATGAGTGAGTGAGTAAGTCATGTACCCACATTCACCCGCTCTCAAATCCACTTGTCGGGCACAAATGCTGAGATCAGGGGCAAATGGTGGAATTCTACTCCGAAGCACATGGGGTGCACGGGGTGTATTGATGATGTCAAGAAAATTTAGAAGGTATACTGGTTTGCATTGACAGACACAATGCAGACACCCTTATCCAGAGCGACTTGTATCGCATCAATACATCAGAGCACTGGAGGGGAATGAGCCTTGCTCAGGGGCCCCACAGACACAGTGCTAGGTTTTGTGACCTTCTTATTATGAGTAGGCCAACATCTTAACCACTGTGCTACCACTGGCTTTGGTTTCCATTGGTTTGTTTGAACTTACTTTCACTCAAACTAGCCTAGCTAGAAACATCAGCAGGAAGTCTATTATCTCAAACAAACACGCCACCACACCCGGTGGTTCTTCACCACTTTTAGAAAAGAACCCTTGAGGAACCTCCTTTATATGTGTAGACCAAGATTTGATTCCAAGTTACTTTGTTTTGTAGTACCAGATATTTGATTCCATGTTCATTTGGGATCAGCCAATTTAAACAATATCGCAAATCTTGGCATGTCATGAATTTTGATACTACACTCTTGTAGGCCACATCTAATAAAACTCTTTTTTTTTTTTTTACTGCACTAGCATAGTGACCTAAGTTTTATTATCAGTCTAATGTTGGATAAGCAGTGCAAACTGGCACTGTCCTGCAGTTACAGACGTGTTAGCTTAGCCGTGACGGAGCAATTATCGGCTCTCTAGATGAACATAGTAGTATTGCCAAGTTATGAAATATATGCAAAACGTATGCAAACCAGCTATGGCTTACACACTCTGTTGAGGGACTCACAGGGCAGCAAGTTTATGGCCAAATTCAGCTTGAGGCTAGAGTTCAGCCATTCAGTACTATGAATGGCACAACTCCATTTTATTGGGTAACAGTGATAACACTATCATGAATTTCAAATAAAAGAGCTTGGCCAGATCTGGAGAGTTTGTCTGGCAAGCACATGATGGATAAACTTGGAAACTTAAATGTAAAATACTTACAGTAGTTACTAGTTTGAGGTTTTGGGGTTGGAGAAAGTGCTACATCAGGTAACTTCATTATGCAGTGGTAGCTCAGTGGGTCACTTTTAACATTTGCGAAAGTAAAAGTCAAACCCCATTGTTCACTTTTCACTATTCCATAAAGAATTTACAATTCCCCAGTGAAGGGAAATCTTAATGCTTCAGCATGCCAAGACATTTTGGACAATGCTATGCTTTGAACAGTTTGGGGAAGCCCTTTTTCTGTTCCAACATGACAGTACCCCAGTGCACAAAGTAAGAACTATAAAGACATGGTTTGATGAGTTTGGTGTGAAAGAATTTGACTGGCCCACACACACACAAAGCCCTGACCTCAACCCCATCAAGCACCATTGGGATGGACTGGAACGGACATTGCGAGTCAGGCCTTCTCGTCCAACGTCAGTGACTGACCACATAAATGCTCTACAGAATGAATGGACATGAAAAGTGGAATCTGTTATAGCTGCAAAAGGGGGACCAAATGCATATTGTAGAATATGTATTTGGATACAATTTCATTGCAGGTTATTGCTGACGTACAATATAGTTAATTTTTTAAGGATTTAATAGTCATTTAAAAAAATATTTGCAGATGCAACATTTCTACCAGGAACCACAATGATCTTTTTCTTTTAACATACTGTCCGGAACAGCTTAGGCAACTGGCAACATCCTGAATTGTAAATAAGCTGTGCAAGAATGTCCAGCAGCGTGAGTATGTTGGTCCATAAACTGATTTTATGAAATGTTATGCATTCTTTAAAGAATAATCAATTGTGACTTTTAGTTACGTTAACTGATAAGACTATGAAGATTTATTACATGACTCATTTTTGAAAGTATTGATTTGGCTTTCTTTATCCTTTCTTTACAAGTGCTAGATGAGATTTTTATAGCTTTCCATTCATACTGCATTTTCCAGCACAGTGAGTGAGTCAGTACGTAGTAAACAAACTTAGACGGAAAGAAATGTGTATAACTAGGAATGGGATTGGCATGGCGTTCCAGGATGTTTATTTTATGAAAAACGAAAGCTATGTACAGCACCAGTGCATAAAATCTAGCTACTACTCACTGTTTCTGTATTTAAGTTCCAATTTTAGCATGGGTATACTTCTGCTTTTTTTGTTGTTGTTTATTGGAGGAAATCTGTTTATGCTGAGATTTTGCATCACTATATTCATATCAGTCAATACCAATACATCACTAGAATAAATGCATTAGCATTTCTGCAAAGCAAGGTTTGAATGATCATATTTCCATGTTCATATTGAAGAAAGTGCCTGTACAGGCGAAATGTTTGGATAGCACCAGATTCAGGGACATCAGAAGCTATCTACACTCATCACTGTGCACTGAGTAACGTTTTAGGTTAACTTCCACATTAATTCATGTTTCAACTGTTGTGATGGGAGGAAAAGATTTGCTATATCGAGCAGAAGTCTTGTAAAACTCCACATAATTGGTAACCACTCCACAGGCCTTAAATTAAGTTCTTGAAGCTGTGAGGCATCACTAGTACCCACTGTGCCACCTTACTGTCTTTTGGGAGATTTCAAAGATTTTAAACCATTGCTTCTTTGAAAGGAGTCCATGACATAGTAGGACCACTATATGAGCTCTTGGGTATGTTAAAGCACATGGTCATGCAGTATACAGCACATATATAAAAAGAGCAGGACAAGGAGTGCTCCAGGAGTAGGATTGGAAATCTGGTTGTTGCACTGGTATGAGTGCATCAGGTACAGCAATGTAGCTGGGGTTCAGAATAATCCACCAGCAAAAATGAAGATAAACATCATATGGAAAAATGTGAGCTCTGGATTTCAGAAAACAAACAAAAGCTACTATGGTTTATTACCCAAATAAATAAAATAATCTTCTAAATGCTGGTCTGGTGTACCAATACGGAAAATGTACCCGAGAAACTGCACAATGAATGTGACCAAATGTTAACCAGAGAAGCATGTGAACACCATGCCCTGAGGGCAAACAGGAACAATAACTTTCCAAGTCATTAAGTAGCCTTGAAACCAGAAGTAGATGCTTCAATTGACCTATACACATAAGTCATTTAAAGCCAGGAAGAGGGGGAAAAAAGCTTAGTTGCCTATTCAATGCAAACAAAAAGGTAAAAAGAAGAAGAAGAAACAAACAAACAAAAAAACTAACTAAGTATAGTTCAAATTATGTTTGTTTGCCTTTACCCTGGCACAGTTTTCTCAGTTTTTCTATATGATTTGTTTCAACAGCTGATCCTGTATAAATAATCTTAAAGGCCCAGTGCACCTCACCCTCAAACTGGATGGTCCAGCCTTACCCAACAGGAGCATACTTTGAAATCCGTTTTGCATTTGGGTTTAATGAACAACTTCATGTCGGTTATTGAAATAAAGTTGATGGCGAAATGGATACACTTGTTAATGAATCATTTTAACATAGTGTGGACGAATGGGAAGTTCCATGAGTCATTTGTGAAACAGTATTTCCTTGTAGGAAAAATATGGCATAAAGTCCAACTTTCAGTAACTATTAAACAAGTCATCATGGCAGATTTATCATCCTTAACACCTCTAAGAAATACAATGAAAGTCGAAAGTCTTGAAATTCCTAACTGTAAGCTTTAGAGCCTTAAAGGTGCTTTAGTAAGGGCAGGTGCACTTTGAGAAGACGTCAGCTATCCCAGTTAAATAGAGGTCAGTTTATAAGAGGTTTGAAATAATTTCCAATAAAATTAATCACAAATGTTTCTCAATTCATATGGACTTCCTAATTTTAGATCTAAAATTAGGCTTTTGCTTGTACAACCATAATATTCAAAAGTGTATAAGTGGAAGTGTGTCATTTAAGCAGGCATGACAAATATGTGGTGGACTACTATTACAAATGAGATAGAATGAGTAACTCATGACAATATATGAGCCAAAAGTACAAAAGTTAATATAGTCTACATTTTAACTAGCCCTTAATTAAGTTTTTTTTTACCAAATTATTTTAATTACAGTATGACATGGGCCATTATTTCTTAACCAGGAAGCAATTAAATATTAGCTTGTTTCATAGACACAGATCAGTCATACTACAACACAAAGCATTATGCCGTGTATTGTGTAGGGTCCCCTTGTGCGGTCTGGCTGAGTCTTCCCCCTCTGGGCATGACTCAAGACTTCTGGCAGTATGCTGTAGTGTGTAGCATCTGGATGTTAGCATAGGTGCTGTGCGTGGGGAGAGGGTGGCACATCCCGTAGGTGCTTGATCGGATTGTTTGGAGTTTGGGCTCTTTGCTTGCTGGGTCCACCACATGGTAGGTAGTGCCATGCTAGATGTTTCGTTATCTTTTTTCCATGGGCAGAATTGGCCTCTTCTTACCGGTTTTGTGCTGCATTTGCTTTTCTGTGGGAACGGATGGTCTTTAGTCCCCATAAGCATGGGTGAGCCTTGGGGTGTAAATGATCCTGCCACCAGTTTACGGTATATAAATGATAATCAATCATTCTTAATGTGTTATTGTTGTGACTGATCGATACATATACTCACTGAGCAGTTTATAAAGAATACTTGTACACCTGCTGTTATGCTATTACCTATGCTAATCATGCAGATATGTGCCAGCAGCATCATCAGGGAATTTTTTTTTTGCCATTTTGCCTGTGGCATAATTGTTAATGCCAGAAGGTCTGTTTTCAGTGCTTCAATAACCCACAACGTCCAGTGAGTGGAAGTTCTTCAGATGGAAATGCAGAAGTTCCACTTATAGAAAAGTCAACAGAAAATGGCCATCCGTGTTTGAACTGACAAAAGCTACAGTAAATTAGTTAAGCAAAAAAGCATCTCAGAAAACACTTGTTGAACTTTAAGGTAGATGGGCTAGAGGAAAGCAGAGACTGAACTGGATTCCAGAACACAGAAACTGGAGAGCTGATGAATGTAGGGTCAGAATTTGGTGCCAGCAGAATGGACCTCAATGGACCTCACCTAACGCACTTTTTGTTAACAGTTCAGGTTGGTGAAGGTGGTATAATGGTGAGAGGAATGTTTTCTTGGCAGATCAATAACAGTTTGAATACCACAGACCATTTGAGCACTATTGCTGCCAATGTTCATACCTTTATCTAATCTTCTAATATAGGGGTGTCAAACTGGATCTATAGACAGGCATGTGGGTGCAGGCTTTCATTCCAACCAAGCAGAAGCCATGTCGGTTTAGTTAGTTTTGGCTTTCAACTGACAATCAAGAATAGCTTTGTATTTGCATTGTGGTTGCACTGTGGTTGTGCATTGGCAGTGTGGTTGGGGTAAGTCATCTCAAACTGCTTTCATGAAAAGTTTCACATTCTTCCGTGGCCTTCCCAGTCACCAGATCTGAATCCAGAAGAACACCTTTAGGACGTAATAGAACTAGAGGGTTGCAGCAGAAAATACTAATTAATGTTAAACCAAGCTGATTCTTATTGAACACAGACTTCCTCAGGGGCTCAAAAGAACCGTCTCTTTAAACTCAACGTCAAACATTGTACACATACAGTACAATCAAATACCTTAAAGTAAACTACAGACCGTTGACTAATTACAAGGCATATAATGATGGGCGCAATGCATGTATGTATTGCATCATGTTTTGTAGCATATTTTCGTATGCTCAATGGGACCAGCCGACCTGATTAAAATGGCAAAATGTTTCAAGTGTCTATGACAGAACGTTTATTAGGGCAGTGTGGGGTTCCACTAAGAAGAGTAAACGAAGTGACATCTGCAAGTAAAGACACATCATGAGTAAATAGTTTAATTGTGTTTGAAGGTAAGCAGTCGGAGACTGTGATGCTTGGAAAGAAAACAGCAGGGCAATGTTTTCTCACTGACAAAGAACGTCAATGCCAGAGCTCATCAAACCTTCAGTAAGAATGTGTCTACAACTATAGGTGGATCCATAGGTATTTGAACAGAGGCAATTTTTGTACAAGACAAACAAGGACTTTTGGTAGCAAAAAAAAAAAAAAAAACAGAACCCAGTTATGAAAGTAAAAACTCCCTTAATTTCTCTACTTAATCCTCTACTACACTAACGCACTGGCAGTGTTGCACTACTGTTTGGATACCAGCATGGTTGAAGTCCCCGCTATAAAAATTTACAATTCTAATACTTTACCGCTGCTTAGTCTCATCATACTCCGCTAGACATCTCCTGTAAATGTTAAACGACTTGACTTCTTTCACTGGAGAATCCATCCCAAGTTCCCCAAACACCCATCATATAAGGCATCATGTCACACACTAATTATAATACGGAAACTGATTTACTCTCTTAATGAATCAGTGGAATGAATCCACATTTTAAATGCCTGATAAAATAGTTCAAATATGTAGGTTAAATTCCAACTAAGCATTTATTGCTAGATGGTTTCTAATATGGAGGCACTGTGACTCAGTGGTTAGCAACGTCACCTTCCACCTCCAGGGTCCGGTTGAATTCCCGCCCCAGGTCTGTTCTCCCGGTGCTTGGTTGGTTTCCTCCCACAGTCCAAAGACATGCAGGTTAATGCCATTCCCAAATTGCCCATAGTGTATGTTTGTGTGTGTGCCCTGCGATAGGTTGGCACCCCTCCCAGGGCGTACCCTGCCTCGTGCCCCAAGTCTCCTTAGATTTGCTACAGGACCCCGGCGATAGATGATTAAGTTCTAATATATGAATTTAAACCCAACCTTCAGGTGAAACTTTCACTGCGACCAATTTCACAAACGAAACTCGGGTAAGGCCATAAAGCCAATCATGCAAATGCATCTATGGTCATTACGAGAGACCATTCTGTGATAAAAACTGCCTGTGTTTGATTAGGTGTTCATATTGGTTTACCTGAGATTTATGAGGTTAAATATTGCCTTTTCCAGCCAGTAAAGACAAGAGAACAGAATATGGATCCAGAGTGCAAAAGCGCACCATCATTTTACAAGTGGTAAAAGTTTTTTTATTTTATAAAAGAAAAAGATAAAAGATTTATTTGTTTCATGATGCCAGTTAAAGTCAATGGTACGCCTAGATGAGAGTTATGGACTTCAGAGCGGTAATGGGAACAACATGCATGAACACTTTATGGACAAAAGTATCTGGCTTCAGTGCGGTGCCTCATCCCCAGTAAAGGGCAATCTTAATGCTTCAGCATACCAAGACATCTTGGACAATGCTATGCGTCCAACTTTGTGGCAACAATTTGGGGAAGGTCCTGTTGTGTGCCAACATGACAGTACCCCAGTGCACAAAGCATGTACTATAAAGACATGGTTTGATGAGTTTGCTGTGGAAGAATTTGACCGGCCCACACAGGGCCCTGACCTTCACCCCATCGAGGCTCTGAGATGAACTGGAATGGAGATTGCGAGCCAGGCCTCCTCGTCCAACATTAGTGCTTGACCTCATAAATGCTGTTCAGAATAAATGGGCACGAATACGCACAGAAAAAAACAAAACTCTTGGGGAAAGTCGTCTAGGAAAACTGGAAGCCTTTACAGCTGCAAACAGGGATTCCAGATTGAAGTGTATTTGGATATGATGTCACTGTAGGTTTGAACAAGGGCTTTTCTTTTCTTCATTTTTCTTAGTGTATGTGTATATATGAGATGGCAAGCAAACAGAAACCAGCTTAAATAAAAAGGCTGGGATATTTTCCTAATGGAAAAACCATCATGGATTGGAAGCTTTTTTTTTCTTCTTCTGGCCCAAAATTTAGGTAAACTATTAAAAATGAAATTACAATTCATGTAGTAATAAGGTTTATGAAATTGTAATAATGAACCTTGCAAAAGGTCAATCAACAACAGCTCCCAGACAGACATAAAGTCAATATCTGGGAATGGATGCTAAATTCCCCAATTTCATTGGTCAGATTTTTTTGTTTTTGTTTGTTTGGTTGTTTATACACAGCAGCTCTAAAAGTTTTTCTTGGTTTAAGAAAAAAGTGCATATTAGTTAGTTCTAATCCATCGTACAGCCAACATATTACCTAGTGACTTTCATTTTATTTAATCAGGAACTTTTATTAGATATATTATTTAATATACAGAAAAGGAGTCTCCATTGTTAGTGCTTTGTGTCACTCAGAGTTGAATGTGTCAATCATGGAAATGTCATGATTTGCACTTTGCGGTTGCTTTTTAACATGATGAACTGCCTTTTTTTTTATTGTATTCTCTTTAACACGGCGGATAAACAGAGGCTCATGAGGGAGCGACAGTTTAAGACTACTGCAATGCAAGCGCAATAGCAAATTGCTTCACACACATTGCATAATAAACAAACAGAGTGGTTAACAAAAAGGTTGTTTATAAAGACAGAAAAAAAAATCATTATGGCCTTACATTAAAATGAAGGAACACTTTGGGGTGTGCTTTTATAGTAAAGCTATTTTTAACGTAACGTTTACGTGAAGTAAAACGTTTTTGGACACCTTACCCATAAACCTACATGTATATGCTCATCTTTAACAATCTCTTCCCAAAAGCCCAAAGCACACCGTTGTATAGATTATACAGCACATGTATGCTGGAGCATTTAGATTTCTTTTCACTGATCCAACACTGTTCCAGCATGACCATGAAGCTATGCATGTTAGAGTAGGAGTGGAAGAACCTCCATCTCAATCTAAATAAATATCAGATAAACTGGGCGCCAAGTTTGTGGTTGGGCTCTTCACCTGACACCAGTGGGTGACCTCATTAACGCTCTTGTGGTTGAACACAAATCCTTACTGCCATGTTCCAAAAGTGAGGAACCTTCCCAATCGAATAGATCAATCGAAAAGCAGTTGATAACACGAAAAATCAAAACACGTCAAGGTTTAATTGCAGGATTTCTTGGTGCAGTGACGAGCCACAGTAGACATTCTTATAGCTGCTTGAAGCGTTCTATGTCAAAGAAAGACAGAGCAGGAACTTGTGCGCTTACAAAAACATGTGTCGTAATTCATCTTCCACAGCCTGAATTCAAACAAACGCAAATATAATGGCAGCCATGACTTTTTTTCTTTTTTAAACGTCACTTCATTTCACTACTCAAATACAGAGAATAAAGCACAAGTGTTGACACATGTTGAGCCAACAAGCTGATAATCATCAGACTTTCTCCATATCGCAGGTCTACATTTTGCTTTACTGCTTCTTATTGAAAACAGTGAGCAAACCGGGTCAAGCAAACAGAGTCACTTTTAAATATTTATCTGGAAAAGCTCTTGAATGTGACCACACACACGTACAGCTTAAAACAAACTCATTTACTAACTGTTCACACGTGTGCATGGGGGAACTGTCCTGTTCCGTGCTTTGTGGGCATCGGTGGGAAGTTGAGAAAACAAGTTCTCCTTGAATAACAATATGCTAAAGGACTAAAAAAAATAATTCTTACGAAAACCGGAACCCTAATTCATAATTTTGTTCACCATGTCACATCAAGAACACGGATAAGGTCAAATAACCGTCATACACAGTAGAGCGTTACGTTATCATGGATAACCTGAATGAAAATCTACCATGTGAATAAGTCCAGCTGACATGTCCTGGCAGTCCTGGCAAAAGTCAGTAAACTAATCTTATCTGTGCATTTTGTCCTCACAACGATCATGCCTCTCAGCAGAGAGCGGACCACTGGACTGTTTGAACTGGAGCTTGAAGTTGCTAGGAATAGCATTTCTAAGCTGTGGAACAGATTCCCAACAACTGATCACGCAAGGCCTTGAAGGCCAACAATGACGAAGAGTCAAGAGTGACTAATTCGATGGTGTGGACAAATTTGAGGGGGGGGAACTCCTGCTGGTATTCCAGGGATTCAACTGGACGTGTGGCCCAATGTTGATTCTGCATCTTCTGAAATTTCTGATAAGGCACAGATTGTGGTATAAAATCTAACATTACGTTTTACTTTAGAAACATGGTGAGCAAAAATACATCTCAGAAAGCACACCATGTCGAACCTTGAGGTGGACTGGCTACAATACCAAGAGTTCCACCCCGTCAACCAAGAACAGGACCTGGACACTTGGGGAAAACATTATCTGGGCTGATCAGTTTCTGCTATAAATTGAAGGCGGTTTAGTCGGCCTTTGGTATCAAGTGTGTTACTCATTTCCTGCACGCCTTTAAGCAAATTTTAAAGCAACATACTCTTGGTATTACTGCTGAACAAGATCTTCAATTTATGCCCACACATTACCCACCCATGTTACACCACTCATGGCTACGCCCAGCATGATAAACATGACACAGAGCACAAATGCTTTCATGATGCTCGTCAATGGCCTTCTAGGTATCCAGACACAAATCTTAAATAATAATGCATTTGTATGGTTGATGATCCAGGCTGCTCTGTTGTTTCCTCCCGAACCCCAAAAACACGCAGGTGTACACACTGTATTAATCATCATCTCTTAGTCTCTAGTTGCATACTAACAAAACGACAAGTTTACCTGCTAGATCATACACTTTGCTATAAAAGCTGTAGACATCACCTAAGCTTCCTGAGGATGGGTGGGAATCTAAACACTTTTCTGTGACTGAAACACACAAAAAGAAATACATTCAGAATGGCAAAGTTATACCCAAACATGGTAACAGATGTGAAGGCGCCATGGGAAGTTCTGGGAGAGGCTCTTCACCATGACACACTGAACTCTCAAGGGCTGGGCAGGACTCTGATCTCTGTGGAAACCACTGGAGAGAGATACAACAAGTTAAACACAAGAGCACCGATTTCAAAAGCAGCAGACATTCACATTCCTTTTGACTTTACAGATACAAAATCTATTAAGTCGCTTTATCTAGGAACTAAAATTGAGCAAGATGTTAAAAGAAATGTCACAGATTCCATTGACGCATAGGAAAAGGGCAATTCAAGTGCAATAAATTGCTTAAAGTGGAACAGAAAGCAATACATCGTTAAATCCGGAGCGCCTCTCACGAGAGGTCGTGTCTCATCAAACCGCAATAAAAGTATAATGAACAGAAGCACGGATAACACACACCCACTGATAACAGCATTTTATTTTTTTTTAAACCCCTAATCAATAATAAATTCAAAGGGACAGGTATAGCCCTGTGAGTCAGATCACAAGAATCTGTAATCTGTAATAAAATAAGACAGAAGGAAAGTCAGCTACAAATTTTGGTGTGGTGACAAAACGGGCAGGGAGAAATAAAATAAAATAAAATAAAATAAAAAAAATATCATAAAAATAGCACGACAAAAAGAAAAACATCTTAGTGTTCTTTTACGTTGAATGTAAACAATTAAGAATACATCGTTTTGGTTTGGTGATAAAAGAAGAAAAAAAAAAGTCACATTAAGGAGAACGTGCATTTTTTTTGTTTTGTTTTTTTAAGCATAAAATGAACATTACAGGTGTTTACCAGTCTGTACGAGAGGCCAAAACCACCCCTGCATTTATTTATAATAAAGCCTAAGATGCGGACAATCCAAATTCAAACTGCAACACCGAGCACGTGCACGAGAGAGCCGATGTGTCCGTGAAGGTTTTACGTCCTGACTGGACTTCTACTTTTGGTTTTCAACACCAGTCTCGGTAATATTTAAATCGAGTCAGCAAAATTCACTGCTGTACTGTGCATCTGGAAAAATCTGAATATCATAAAAAAGATGATTTTCTTTCACGATTTAACTGTAAAAAGTGAAACTCTCGTATTCTAGATTCATAATAAGTCATAATTTATATGGCTTACAGCTCATGAAAAACAAAAATACTCTCTCTCTAAATAGTAGAATACTTCCTAAGCAGAAATGTCAAACTTCTAAAAAGTATCTTATCAGATGCCTATATATACAGTACTGTGCCAAAGTCTTATACCTTTGTTTATAACTTCATTTCTGAGTCTTACAGTAAAATATTTGAAGCCCAAAAAAAAAAAAAAGCAGCATGTTATGAAAAAAAAAGGAGGGACGACTGTTTCTCAATAAACATAAGCAGCTAATTTCCTTATAAAATAAAACTGCTCAAATTATACATTTTAAGCAAAGGGTCATGACGCCGATTATTGCCTTTGCTTCATTACAGTATATATATATTATATAAAAGCTTTAAAACATCCTAGCTTTAGAGCAGTTACCTGCATGTGCCCAAGACTTTCACACAGTACTGTATATATGAAAGAAAGAGCTGCTCAAACATCATTCCTTTAAAATCATTACACATCGATTCGAGATGCGTTTGTACCCAATATTTCAAAAATACTTCAAGAACCGATTTCCGCCCAAGACGATATTTTTTGGAAAGATCATACAATACAGGTAAAATATGAGTGTAAAAAAAAAAAAAAGTGGATTTAATCTCCACTATTTTTTTAAAAGGGCAGACGCAATGCTGCTCCAGTCTCAGTGCCATAGTTCAACAAACACTCCACCCTAAAACACAATAAATATGCTTAGACTGAAATATATACGAGGTCCATAAAGCTTCTGGTGTGAACCTGCTGCTTGTTGCTATATTGGTCATTTTTCCCTCTGAGAAGTTAGCGTTTGTGTGTGACGCTGCTGTTATCACAGATAAGACGATTTCAAGTTCAGTAACAACAGGGTGTCGCAGATCTGATAACGGACAGGGCTCGTCGTTATCTCCTAAAATTAAAAAGAGCAGTCTCATTTAGGATTTTCCGACGACATTGAGCGAGGAGCGAGCGCTGGCCGCGATGTACAAGCTGACGAGCGAAAAGGAAAAGTGAAAGGTGAAATTTTGCAAGCTGATCAGTTAGAGGAGAATGAGAAGATGCTAACACTCTGCTGCGTCGCTCTAAACAGAGATGGGCGTGTGTGATAACTCGCACTGCACCTCTATCAAAATTGTTCGTAATGCAGAAAACCGTTATCAAAGTGAACAAATTCAACTTAGAAACGCATTATAAATAATCTTTGACAATGTCGAAGATAATTTTACAAGTGATATGCAAGTTATTCAGGGTGGATTCACTTCAAGATTCCAGAGGTCACGTGATCTCATGAAAGGCCGTCTCTAGACAGACTGAGTAAACTCTAAAAGAACAGAAAATGTATTGGGGAGGGGGGGGTAAAAAGAAACGCCAAATCGTCCCTGCTACATGCACGTACGCCTGGTTCTGTCCTGTATCCCTGCTTATGTATGATATGAGGTATAAAGAGATCAGCTATGAGGATCGTTACTGATAACAGGTTGCTAGGTTGCTACAAACACAGTACTTGGTTCTAGTGGTCACTTTTTGTTCCCCGTGATATCGGCCTCCAGAGGGTTCGGTCTGAAGTAATCAGTAGGTGCATATGAAAGAGCTACACTTAAAAAAAAAAAAATAATAAAATAAAAAAATATTTTAAAAAAGGGGGGGGGGGGATGGTGAACGAAGAAAAAAAAAAAGAAAAGTTTAAGATCAGAGACAGCAGCCAATAGCATGGCGGAAGACAAAAATGCACTTATTTAAAAATAATAATACTTAATTAAATTAATCAGTACAATATTAAAAAACAACAACAAAAAAAAAGCTGAAACGTAGTTGAAGATAATACTTCACCCTGCATGCTCACACAGTTTCAGCACTGTGAAATGGTTACAGTTTGTACTGCTGTTTTGGATCGCCTGCCCAGTGGGGGGGGGAAAAAAAAAAAAAAAAAATCACAGCATCTTTAAGAGGGGACATTTCGACTCGACACAGTTTCCCCTAGGTTCAATACTAACAAAGAAATATAAATGCCGTCCCACTCTAGACCATACATCCAGAAGTCATACAGAAAAAAAAAGAAGAAAATAAAGCTTCCTGTACACGCGCACGTGAAATAACCCCACCCTTCATTTTACCAACTACACCATGCTAGAAATGCAAGACCTCATCGTATGCATATAACCCCAAGACCCTTACCAATCCAACCCACCCTGTGTTACTAAAGCAAACCCCCTTTCCTGCCTGCTTCCCCCCCTGCCCCCCTCCTTGTCTGTCTTTCGAACATTGACTTTTTTTTTCCCCCCTCACCCAAACATTCCTCCCCCCCCCCCTACATGAATGGACGTGCTGCTTGACCAGACCGGGTGGTTTCATCCTGAATGAAGAAGTAACACGAACACGTTCAAAGTGCTTGACTGATGATGAAAAGAGGGGGACAGACGGAGGAGAAAAGGAGTCAGAGGCACAGCATATTCCTATGAGCTGGTGTGTGCGCCGAGAGGCGCCCGCGCATGAACACACGGCGCCCTCTTGTGAGCAACTCTTGGCTTTGCTCTCCAAGGAGGAAATAAAATGGAAAAAAAAAACCTGGGGTGGAGAAAATGGGCGTAAGAGGAAAGACTACGCTCCCCCTACCCCCCGCCGCTACTGTGTACCCCAATGTCACCCAGAAAGGATACATACGGTATCGTACATATAGATATTTTTATAAATATATATATTTATATATATGGCCCTTATTGAAAGAGAATGTGAGCATTTCACACTGACATAAAAGTACCATAATCTCTATACAGCTAAGTGGAAAGTGTTGTCAGTGAAACAGAGCAGGCAGCAGTTTCGTCTCTTTGTGTCGCATTCAAAAAAAAATAATAAAAAGAAAAAAGCTTCTTTGCATTTGCGAAAATGTCCACCTCTTAGATGCATTATTGCTGCCCCTTTGATAAAATTCTCCTGTACACCTTTACACATCATTTTTACCTGAGTAATACTTTAAATCTTGTAACAGACAATGTTTTGAGTCCCTCCCCCGACCCCCTCCCCCTCCTTCACCTTTTCCGGGCTACTCCCTGCCATTTCTACCTCAAAACTATCTATAAAATGTTACACTGCTAAAACGTGAGCATCATTTGGTAGAGAGAAAGAGAAGGGGGAGGGGGGGGGTACTCCACTACTCTATTTTTGCTTCGTGTTTTGCCTCGTGTTCTATCGTTGAACCGCGCAGTCTCTACGACACTACGAAAGAGGGAAAAAAAATTACTAAAACACGTCTTTCCTCGCAAAAAGGAAACGAATCGAAAAATACTTAAAAATTTGCATTTCATTTTGGCTCCGTGGGCCAAGTGGGATGAAATTTCCTATTTTCATGAATGGCAATAAGAATTACAAAAAACAAACAGAAAAAAATAGCATTACAAAAATAATAAAATAGAACTAAATAATAATAATTATTATAATAATAATAACAATAATAACAACAAGAACGATACAAAAGACAAAATGAATAAGCAGAAGCTCAGCAGCCGAATCAGTTGTAGCTTTGGCTTTGTGGGCTTTTGGTGTCGCTCACGCTGGCCAGAAGGCTGCTGTACCCTGAGAATTGCTCCACGTCTGCGCCCGAGTCTGTACCGAACACCAAAGGCCGACGGCCGCCTTTAAACTGCCCTCCAAACGCCTGAGCAAAGTTCTCGATCTGATATGAGCCTTTGGAGGGCACCATTGAGAAGCCAGCGGTGCCGTTTTTAGGGCCTTGGCCGTCTTTCTGGCCGCTGAGGTCAGCGGTTGGAGCTGGGATCTGGTAGGCGCTTGAGTTAGGCGTGTTTGTAGGAGCAGGAGATGAGTTGGTGTGGTGTTTCTCCAGCTGCTCTGTCAGCTCCTGGGATGGGGTGAGCTGCTGCGGTTGAGGCTGCTGGGAGTGTACCGTGGCCTCCAGGACGCTCATATGGAAGCCTTGTGAAGGCGACGAGCTCCCTAATAAGCCAAAGTGAGGTTTTGGCACGGAGGAGTTGAGCGTCGGAGAGGGCGAGGAGGAGACCGGGAGGCCGAAGGAGAACTCCAAAGGGGAGGTGCTGTATGTGGGGAAAGACGCTATGGCACTGGATGAGGAAGAGGAGGCTGTCGACGATGTCGGTCCGAGGACAAAGCCACCACTGTGACTCGTCCTCTCGAGAGCCTGCAGGAGGAACCGGGAGTACTCGTGCATCAAGGACGTCTTGTCTCCGCCCCCCGGGTTGCCGTCGGCACCCAAGTGGTCGACGCCGTCGGCCGCGCCTTGCTCCAGTTCCACGGGATGTGGGTCGGATAAGTCGAAGTTCACATCGGGTTTGTGGCCATAGTGCTCCAGCAGGCTTTGTAGCACTTCGTCTGGGATTCCTGACTTGTCTGGTTTGATGTCAGCCAGAGGTGATGAGTCAAGGAGTCCCAGTGAGGAGTCTCCATCCATGACTCCGGACACAATGCCCTGAACAACCACCGGCTGGTGTTGCAAGTGGCCGACACCAACGTCATACCCAGAAGCTCCACCCCCTACACCGGCGTTGCTGGTCGCATGCAGGTAGCGTCGCTTTTTCAGGAACTGCATGGCATCGTCATAGTTGGCGCTGTTGTTGCTGCTACTTTGGCCTGCTTTATGACTCTGTAGAAGGCCCATGTCGTCCATGACGGCGTCACCAGGCAGCTCCATGTTTCCGGGCTTGGATTGATTACCGTTTTTCTCCAAACCTTTCCTGTTGCCCTTTTTAAAGGCCATCTTGGGTGCCGCCACAGCTTCTCCGTGCATGCTGGACCCTGGATGGGATGCTGATGTTGAAGATGATATCTCGACTCCATGGTTGTCCACAGTGTTAAAATCGTGCAGGCCGTAGTCCTCCGTACCCTGACTGTGCGAGGGCCCTGACGTCCTCTTGCGTTTGCCACCCTCGCCGCCAGCTTTGGACTTGCTTCGTTTGCGGCCCGGTGCGGTCACGTTTCCCTGAGTGATTGCGTAGCTGCCATGCCCGCCATGGGCGTCCCTGCCCAGCTCCATCTCCAAACCATCGAAATCCTTCTTTATGCCGTCTCCGCACGTTCGCTTGTGCTTCAACAACCGGTCTGTCCTGGAAAAATACTGGAGAGGACACAAAACTATTAAAGAACAATCTGAAAGTAAAAATTATTTGTTATTATATTGATTATATGACAATTACAGTACCAGTCAAAAGCTTGGACGCACCATCTAATTTATTGATTTTTATTTTACATCCTGAAACAAGGCTGAAGACGTCCAAAATATGCGATAATCTCCTTTGAATAGCTGATATTGAGATGTGTCTGCTACTTATGCTAAATCTGAGGTGCTGATTGTTTGAACTAAATGAACTTTAGACTTTTGGTCTTACGTTCCTGGGAAGATCTTCATGAGAGCCAGTTCCTTCATGGTGCTTGATGAGTTTTGCAAATGCACTTGACACAATACTGTTCCAGAACAGCTGACCTTCAAGTCAAATAATAACTGACAGTTGTTGCTGTTACTTGATTACCTAATGCCATATGTTTTCTTAAAAATTATAAATCTCCAGCATTGTTCTAGAATGTATAAAATAAAAAAACGATGACTGCGGTGTTTCCATACTTTTGACTGGTACTGTATGAAAACAGAATGCACGGTTTTTATCCACTTAGTATCATGTTTTTGTCATTGAAGTTCAAAACTACAATTCCCTCAGCAACCTTTTTAAACCATCATTTTGTTTCAGTGCTGTTTTCCACTGTATTGGACTGTGAACTCCTGCAATCCCCACAGGCGCACACATACAACATACCGGACTTGTGCACTTACTAGGGGTGCTTCTGATCGATCGGTCGGCGATCATAATCGGCCGATAATAGCTTTGGGAAGTTTGATCGGCAGTCTCTATAATGGCCGATATAGAAAAGCAGATCAGATAACGCAAAACTCGCGGGACAATTTTTTGGCACGCTGCTAAGATGGCTGCACCGTTCTGGCGATTCTACGTGTTGTGTGAAAAAGATAATACATTAGCAATCGGCAACCACTGTAACAAGCCAACTCAACGAGGCGGGAAGCACCCAAAGCATTTTAACACCACAAACCTCATCAGACATTTGAAGGTTAGTCACGTAAAGGAACACAAGCAGTTTTCAAAGTTGTCTAGCGCTAAGAGAGCGAGAGAGCTCAGCAACTCGCGCACCGCCACCCACTCAGCTGTCGGTAATTCCCCTAAATCACCTACGCGGTTTCACTCGGTGGCCGTAAGTACGGTTCATCATGATTCACTGCGAATTTTGCCGCTGTGATTACGTTTCCATCTTTCTGCGCGAAAAATGAAACATCTGTAATCTTTTTGCCGGTCCTCGCGGATGCTTGCGGACCTTGCAGAACTTCCCGCGACTCGCATCCTACTTGTCTGTTATTTTGTTTAAACTACAGGAAAGTTGTGTTTGTTATGCTCTAAGCTGTTCAAAATTGTTTTAAGTTGACGTCTCGCACATGTTGCTTGCCATTAAATAAAAGTTGCCAATTCATTATATTCTTTTTCCTGTAATTACAATATTTAATTTACATTGTTGTTAGATATAGTTTAATAAATAATGCTACATGATAAGGCTTCAAGTGGACCCTTCAATCGTCGATCGATATCGGACGATACAGCTTCTAATGATCGGAGATCAGCCCCCAAAATCCTGATCAGAGCACCCCTAGCATTTACACACTGAAAACATTGTATACAATTGTAAATATCGGTATCTGGTGCAGTGCAGTGTATTTTTTTTGTACAGTGCACTTGAGCTCCTCATATGAGAACCGCGATCCATTCGTATCTGCAGAAATTCTTAACTCGAATGTTCATAAGTCGAGGACTACCTGTATTGTAAAAATGGACAGAGGTCGTGTTCATCTCGAACACTTTACCTGTTGGCAGGTGTCACACTTGTATGGCTTTTCTCCACTGTGTGTTCGTTTGTGCCTCTCCATGTGGTATTTCTGAATGAACCGCATGTTGCACTGGTCACAACTGAAAGGCTTCTCTCCTGCACATGAAACGGGAAAGGAGATAATTAGGACCAGATTTTTATTTTATTTTTTGTTAAACAAAAGAGTAGCTGTAGTCAGGTTGCAGCAAGAGCGGGAAGGAATGTCGAGTACTTACCGCTGTGTATTTTCTCGTGTCTCTGCAGGAGGTATTTCTGAATGAAGCTCATATTACACTGATTACACCGGAACGGTCTTTCACCTGGAGAGAACAACACAGACGTATGAGTGGTAATTATGTCTGACAGTCATTAGAAATACAGCTACGTTTACACTACAGAACAAACTCGCATTTTTGCAATATGCAAAATGAAAGTTTCCCTAAATTCCCCCCTCTACTCTTTAAAACAGCCTTCCATGGCTTCCACTTACACACTGGAAACTTAACTGTCTCAAAGGATATGACTCAGTGGCTTGTCATGTGTTTAATAATTGTCTAATGAAATTTTCAGCTCACTTCTTAAATGAAAGCAAGATGAGAGGGGAAAAAAAAAAGAAAAAGAAAAAATGGTCCATTAGCGGTTAGTTTCTGTTAACGAGAGTAAATAATAATCCTAATTAAGCTACTTTAAAAAAAAGAAAAAAGAAAAAGTATGTCTTTAAAAGATCATGCTGGGAACAAAAATAAATAAAGTAATAAGAGAAAGCAAATATGAAGAGTCTGTAGTTTTACCAATCAGAAGCTCAGGTTCCTGGAAGAAGCAAAATTTTTATGTTGGAAATATTAGTTTTTAGTAAGGCTGTCCAAGTCAAACCGAGATTCACGATGAGGTTTTTGGTGAATGAAGAACCAACCAACTGATGCTTACAGAACACATCTAGCACGGTACGGTGATGAGACCATTAGCCGCGTAAACATTTGAATGATCCCGGCTGAGAGGGCTCAAAGAAAAAAATAAAATAATAATAATAATCCGCTGGATACCTCGTCAACAAGTTGCGAAAGAGGTGCATCTATCCGTACGCACATTAATTCGCCAACACTACTTTGACATTATGGCAACTCTGTCCTGACCTCGCTCCAAGTCATTTCCACAAATTTGGCCCATTTAAAAGGTTTCTGTGAGGCCAGCGTTTCAGACATGAAGCTGGACAGGAAGTCTGATCAAGGCTCCTGTGTACTGAAAACTTCTTACCTTGATGGTATCTGAGCACTAATGAAAGCACTGGGATAAGTGCATTAGTGTAGCACGGAAATATATAAAGAGAAATACAGGCAGTTTTCAATCTTATAACCATGTTTTGTTATTATACATTACATTATATTATAAACTTATTTTGCATATCTCACAAATAAAAACATGCACCAGGTCTGTTGTGTTACTACTAGGGCTGTAGCTATCGAATATTCTAGTAATCGAGTATTCTACCAAATATTGAAGCGATTAATCTGATAAAATGTACTTTTGCTTAATTAAACAGCAATGTAAAATATATAAGAGAAACAAAGATTAATTGGTTCTTTTTAGAAAAATATATACATTCTTAATTTAAATTATTTTCGAAGATGCAAAAAAGAAAAAAAAAAGAAAAAAGGTATTTCAAATGACTAGGTATCAAAAAAAAAAAATAGAGCACACTTTAAAAGTATCTAAAATGTATTTTATCGCTCCCTTCCATTTTGCAGCCCGCAACAGAACGCTCCCTTAAATCAATACACAGCTAACTGTTTCCGCTCTTATCTCTTTCCGCTTTGTGGGTGACGTAAGCGCTTCTTCTTCGTCGGTGTTTACTGGCGGCTTGCATCCGGAAGCGCGCCGTTTCACGCAAAACAAATAACTGCGCAAAAACATAACGCAAGCTTTTAAAGATTAATTAAAAGAAGCTTTGAGGCAGAAGATTTTGCCTTGATCATTTTTTGTAATCGAGTTACTCGAGGAATTGTTTCAGCCCTAGTTACTACTGTATATAATTGGGTTGTGGCCCCTTTAAGAAAATTGTAAGTAAGGAGTTATGCCTTGTGTTCTTGCTTTGTAGTAGCATCGTGTGTATGTATTGATTGTTTCATTAATACCTACATGTACCTTTTTGTAATAATTGAGGGCAGTATTAATTTAAGTTCTTTCTTAGAAAGAATTTTCGGGCTATGTTGCAATGCTAAAATACCGCTGCATGAGCATTTTGCCGTTCACAGACCGCTCACGCTAATCGTAAAACCGTGCAGAAAATAAGGTTTTGCCAACTGTGTTAGATATAATTAAATGCTACATTTAGAAACATCTACTGATTATATAATCTTGCTATAATAAAGAAAAAAGAGCATTTATCTTTTGAACGTGTGTGTGTGTGTGTGTGTGTGTGTGTGTGTGTGTGTGTGTGTGTGTGTGTGTATCTGTATATTTTAAAGCAGAAGCTTAGTTGGATTATTCTTTTGTACTTTGAATATTTCAGTTTCACTGTTCTTGTTAACGTCAATACACCTGTGGAGAAGGAGATTTTCGTCTTGAGAGTCTTGATGTTAGGAAAGTGTTGATCTGGCTGTCGTAAATATGTAACATGCAGGCGCCGGCAAATAGATTTTGGACAAGAGGATTTAAAACACTACAGCCAGATACTATTACATGCTGTAATAGGTAAATAATAATAGGACAAAAAACAATTTGTATTCTTAAACGATTCTTATAACAGAACGCCACCTGCATTCTCTCTCCCGCTTTACATTAGCAACAAAGCGTAGTGCGCACTCACCTGTGTGTATGAGAACATGCCTGCGGAGATGGTAGGAGCTACGAAAGGCTGCGCTGCAGTGCTCGCAGATGTGCGGTTTGGAGCTGGGCGACACCGTCCCTCCATCAGGATCCAGCATAGACTAAAAGAGGTGAGGCAGAATTAATCAGCAACATGCACCTCTCATAGCACACACTATGAGCCAACCAAAACCTGCAGTACACATAGAAACTGATCGTTATTATGTTTGAAACGAATCCTAAATGGCCGTCTGTTCAATATGTGCACATGCGGGGTAGAACATAATTACGTCCTATATAATGCGATCTCCTTACACTGTCTGGGCGAACACTTTGGATTTATTTGTCATAACCTACTGTAAAATTTTCTCTTTCAGATTATTAGCTCATCTTGGCTCCAGATTACATCACGTGTATTGAATAACTAAAAATTTATTGTTCTAAATTTCCTGATCACTCCCCCCCCCCGATGAGATGAGACAAACGTTGTGATCACTGACTGCGGCTCAACCTCATCTTCCCGCTGGATGTCTGATGAACACAAATCTCTTCCCTTTTCATTCGTAAACAGGCAATAAAACTGTCTGGAAGGTTCTTGACCTTGGACGGATGTGACATTCCCAGGCACAACACCTGTCTGGAATTGTAAAACCGCAGACAGATTGCCAGACAAAATGGCGACTGGTTTAGTTTTACATCGGGTCTGACGCATAACGCATGAGCTCTATATGATTCGCTTCTCAAGCTTGTTATCCGGTAAAGAACGAACCAGCTCTAATACTTTATTAAAAGTCAACTGCATTAGGATTTTGTGTTTGTTTGTTTGGAATTGGAGATGTTTTATACACAAATTAGATTATATTCCTTTGTTTGGATTCATTGTTATTCATCTTATATTTTTCCACTTTTTTATGTTTCAGTTAAAGGGAACGTTTTTAAAGGGAAGAAAAAAAAAAGAAAAAAAAACAGTATTTATAGTGGCTGATCCTCAGGGTTTTAGTATCCATGTTGCTACTTGAAGCAGGAGGGAGATCTTTAATTTATAAGTTTTATTATTTCGCCGTTAATCTGTTGTGAAAATCAGCTGCAATCGATACTAAGACGAAATGCAAATAAAGTGTTGTGTGGCCAGCGAGACAGGTGGGCCAACAGATGCCGTGAGAGTGGGTGTGTATGTATATGTGTGTGTGGGGTTTTGGGGTGGGGGGGTGTAAGTGGGGATGAGGCAAGGGATGAGATGAGACACTAATTTAAATATTCTTAGCCTTTGTTATATGTACAATTGATTCAACAGCATCAAACATTGTCAAAATATTTGTGTGATGTGCATTAAAAATGGCTAAAAAGCAAATAAGATGTTAATCGTTCAGATAGGACGTGTTACCCTTTGCATTCCTTAAAAAAAAATTATAATTGTAAAAGTATGAAGAGTGAAACGTATCGGCAGCTCTGATGCACATGAACCTTGGATTCTCCTCGTTTCCGTCGCGTCTTGCCCTCCTGTCCGTCACCGTTTGACCTTCGACCTTTCCTCCCCGAGGAGTCCTTTCCCAGCCTCCCCGACAGCTGCGGGATAACAAAAGGGAGGAGAGGAGCAGAAAGAAAAGATTAACATACATCACGACAGAGGGAAAGGGAGAAAATAAAAAGAAGACAATGTGAAGAAATGGCAGTGGAACAGTTTAGAAAACAAACAAACAAAAACACTCAGCTCATACTCCGTAATACTGCTCATCGTGGTTTGTCATGCAACAAAGATGAGTCAAGGATGTAATGGGTATTAAGATTATTAATGCGCGTGTACGCACGCGCGTCGGACGGCAGGGTAATAAAATTTTATTTACAGGCCCTGAATCTTTCCCCAGAGAATGCACGCGACTTCCCCGAGCCTGGCCGCTGTGCACGGAGCAGAGCGTTGATTATTCAGCAGCTGGGAGCAGACGGAGGAGGCTTCGCGCTCCAATCCTGAATAATCGAACCCTCGTCCTGAATAACAAAGAGCCGCTGGACTTAATGACGCTCATCTCAGTCTGCCTTTCACACCACTGATCTGTAATATACTCTCACTCACAGGATTAACCTACGCCTCGGGCAAAACACACACATGCAAGCATGCATCCACACACTCTCTGTTACAGGGCAGACATGAAGGAAGGAGAGCATGAAAAAAATAAAACAATATAAAGAGCAAAGATTTTTTTTTAAAGGCCTAGCAAACAAAAGAGCAAAATAAGCAATAAATGAAGACAGTGAAAAGAATGAAGAAAGAAAATAAAACATAAAATGGCAGAAGAAGGACTGAGAAGTAAACTAAAAAGAAAAAAAATGAAAAAAAAGGATACGGGGAAAAAGAGAAAAGATTTAAAAATAAATAGCATGACAAAAATAAACCATTATGAGTAAAACAAGAAAGGAGTGGAAAAAAAAAACAGGAAAGCAAAAAATAAAAAATTATGAAACGAGTGAAAATGAAAGCAATAATGGAAAGATTAAGCAAAAGAGCAATAAAGGAAAAACAAATGGAAATTCCAAAGAAACAACGCAAGAGTTGAAGAAACTCAAGAACAGAATAGAAAAAGCAGACGAAAAATGGGAAAAAGTGGCAACTGAAAAAGTAAGAAAGAAAAGAAAGTGAGACTTTATAAAAAGGTGATTAAGAAAAAGAAGTGTGAAATAAGCGCATAAGAATTTTTTTTTTTTAAGCACAAAAGAAACTAAGAAAGAACGGTCAAAAGAACCAGTGAATAAGAGCGAATAAATAAAAAAAGAGAAAAATAAGAGCAAGTGAGGAAAAAACCAAAGGAACGACAGCAAGGACAGAAAAAGAGTGCTTTCAGAACAGCAAAAGAAATAAAAGGGAGAGATGAAAGGAGAGAATTAACCATGGGTGAGACGAAAAGGCAAAATTGAGCAAAAGAAAGGAAAACAGGAAAAATTTGGCAAAAAGGAGTGATTAAAAAAATAAGGAAAAAAAAGGAAAGAGTGGGAAGTGAGAGGAAGTCGGAGGAAATCTCAGACATTTTCTGGATTAAATTAAGCACAGAGCAGCCAAAACAAACCCAGCGTCATTCATTTCCTCCTTAACTGCAGCCTGAGTGGCGCACGGAAACACAACCAGACCTCCAGGACGCTCTCACATACACAGAGAGAGACAGACACTCACTCGCTCACAGATACACGCACTCGCTCACATTTGCAAGCAATTCACTTGAATTTTATTTAAATAGCTCTTTTAACAATGGTCATTGTCTCAAAGCAAATGTGTCTAGATAATAATGAGATTGTCCCTGATGAGCAAGCAAAGGGTGACGGCGACAGCGGCAAGAAAAAACTCCCCGAGATGGAGGTAGGAAGAAACCTTGAGAGGAACCAGACTCAACAGGGAACCCATCCTCATTTGGGTGATAACGGATAACAGCAATCATATAACGACATCATGTGTGTTATGCAGCTGGAAGTTCAGTATAACAGAAGTTCTTTAAATTAACATGACGTCCGGTTCAGCACAGGGATGAGTCAGCAGGTGCAGAGGGCAGAGGAGGTCTGGATCACTTGGGAGCACAGGAGCAGCACGCGTAGCTCCGAACCATCATGAAGCAGAATCCAGCTGGAGCTGGTCCTTCTCTGGATCCTCGCAGGGTTGAACTCGGTCTACTGAAGCTGGCACAATCTCAGATGCGTCGGGATGGGTAGAAAATGAAAGAGCAGGTGGAACGAATTAGCGTAGCTGCCGCTCACAATTGATGTACTGGTGTACGAGGGTATGGGATGAACTACGTGCGTCTTGAGTCGACTTTTAAACTGGGAAACTGTGCCTGAGCCCTGAACACTGTCTGGAAGGCTATTCCAAAGCTTAGGAGCTAAATATGAAAACGCTCTCCCCCCTTTTGTAGATTTTGAACTACCAGAAGTCTGGAGTTTTGAGATCTTATGGAGTGTGGTGGATTGTAACGTATCAGAAGACTGGCTAGATATGTGGGAGCTAAACCATTTAGAGCCTTGTACGCAAGTAATGCTAGTTTGTAATTAAGTTTAAACTGAATAGGTAGACAGAGCAAACACACACACACAGAAACACAGTGTTCTGAAACAAAAGCAGATGAGAGTTTAGGGTAAGGAGGATTTAGTATTGAGTCAGGTCTCAGCAGCTCACATCCTCCTGGTGTGAGTGTGCAGCTCGAGCGTCTGGCTTTGTGTGTGAATGTGAAATGAGTCAGCTGCCAGCGGCTGCAGCACAAAGAAGCAGATGCTGAGAGAGTCACGGCCTCACACTCGTTTCCCCGTAGCCGTGCGCAGACGACTCGACTCTCTCAGCACTGAACACTTAATCGGCCAATTTGTTTTCTCATGAGCTTGCCCAGAGCTTTACTCACCCTCCAGTGTGTGTGTGTGTGTGTGTGTGTGTGTGTGTGTGTGTGTCTCTACGCGTGCCTGTACATGTCACTGCCGGTTTGGCCCAGCCTCCTCATTGATGCTAGCGGAAGCTGGGTGACATCACTATTCCCAGAAAAAGCGGGTTATATTTAACAGCTCCGGATCCTCTGCCTGGATTTATTGCTTTGTTAGACGCTGAGCTGTGGCGCTAACACCGGGATAATTCAGCTCTTCCTCTTTCACCCTGTGAGCCCTGGAGCTCTGTCAAATCACTACACATGAAACAGCACAGAGAAATCAGACACATTTTACACTACAGAGATACCAAGGTTAAGAACATTAACTACAACTGCTGACTGCAGGTCAAACATGCGACACGATGTACAGGGATGTGTACACGAGGCATAGCGTGCTCCGTGGCTATATTACCATCGGAGAGTAATCAACGACAGGGCCGCGACAGGCATTTTTAAAGTGTGTAAGTACCAAATAAAAAGCACAAAAGAGACAAAACAAATGAGTGAAAAAAAAGACAGCAAGAGCGCACATAAAAGGGTTGAGAATAGAAAATGTAAAAATCGCATAAAAAAAGAGCAAAAGAAATGGCAGAATACATAATGTTTAAGAATAAGTAAGAATAAACAAAGAAAAAAACTGTAAAAAAAAATGGAAAGGAGCAAAAGCAGAAGAAAATGAAAAAGCAAAGAAAGGACAGAACAAAAGACAAATCGCAAACAAAAACAGTAAAAAGACAGAGCAAAAGCAGGAGCTGAATGAAAAAAAGAGCAAAATAATAATAATAATAATAATAAATCAAAGCCAAGATCAACAGAAGAATAAATGAGGCAAGAAAAGATAAGAGCAAAAGGAAAAAGAACGCAAGTATGAAAGAGTGAAAGAAAAACTTCAAAATAATGAAAGAGCAAAACAACGAAAAAAAACATGGGAAAGTAAGGGGTCTGGCAAAGCTTTGAAAGAAAAAAAAAAAGCAAAGGAATTAAAAGCAAAAGAAAAATCAGACATCCCTGTGAATGGGCTGTTACTATGGAAACGATAAGGCATTAGAGCGAGTGCATTAATAATAAAGCTGTGAACATAAGAGCTGCTGTTTTAGAAAATTCTGACACACTCCTTACACACGTCTAACGGCAACGTTCATACAACGGAAACTAAAACCTTGAATTCTAGATATGGACTAGTAACCTGTAGACAGATAGGACAGTAGAAGTAGAAGCTGTGGTAAGTAGAGCTGCGAATCACACGGTCAATTTGATTACATTTTACGATCCAATATTCCAAAACCTTGTAATGTTTATCTGATTTGTCTCAAGCAGCTACACTGCATCTCTTACAGGTTTTAAATTATTAAAAACTATGATCCAACTACTATCCATCTAACTTTTTTTTTTCTTCTGCCAATCTTCCGCTCCACACTCCAGTCCAGTAGGAGGCAATTATGAACCAACTGCCCACAAGTTCAACAGAAAAAGAGAAAGAAAAAGCAGCAATATTCCAACAGCTTTAGCTCACTAAAAAGAGACTCCAAAACAAATAGCACGAAAAAATAAACTACTGAGTAAAAGCAAGAAAAGGGTTGCAAATGTAAACATAGGACATCAAAAAAAAGAGATGAAACAAGAGTAAGAATGAAAGCATTAAGGGAAAGATGCAGCAAAAAAGAAAAAAAAATGAAAACAAAAACAAAGCAAGAGTAAAATAAACTCGAGACAGAATGGAAAAAGTGACAAAAGAAAAAATATATATAAAATGCACAAAAGGTGCAAAAGAAAGTAAGAAATGAAGGTCAAAAGAACACGCAAACTGAAGAGTGAATGAAAAGACAGAAAGACAAAGAAATAAGAGCAAGTGAAAAAAGCCAAAGGAAGACAGTAAAGAGAAAAAGAAAGACCTTTCAGATTCTTTCAAAAGAAATCAAATTAAATGGAGAGATAAATATTGAATCACAGAAAAAGGCAAAACTGAAAAGAAAGAAAAACAGGGAAGTGGTCAAGAAAATTTTGCTAAAAAGAAGTGATAGAAAAATAAAAAAGGGAAAACAAGGGGGGGGGGGAGAGCGGGAAGTGAGAGGAAGTCTGAGGAAATCTCAGACATTTCTGGCTTAAATTAAGCATAGAGCAGACAAAACAAACTCAGCGTCATTAACTTCGTCCTCAACTGCAGCCTGAGCGCCAGACCTCCAAAAGATGTCCGGACGCTCATACACAGACAGACAGAAAGTGACACAGACAGGCACCCTCTTGCGCACAAACACACCAACTAACTCTCAAACTGTAATCTCTCTAACATGACCACACACATCCTGTTTTTTCTTCCCCTGATCTTTTATAATAACCAAAATCACAAAAAGCATCCTAAGAGAGCACTCTGTGATGACACGTGTTGTTGTACACACTCACGTTCCCTACGCTGAGGTCGTGTACCAGCAGGTTCTGGTGATTGCTGAGGGTCATCTCCAGCATCTCGGTGCCACCACGGCCCACGTCACTCGGATATACGGGCTGCCTGTAGTCCAGCTCCGACACTTTCTCCTGTTTAATGCCCAACGCAGGCAAGTAGTCGCCCGTCATTGACATCATCCCCGTTCCGGACATCAGTCCCACTCCTCCTCCATCCGAGACGTTGCAGTCAGGCGAATGGCGTTCCTTTTTCAGGACGAGCTCGTGCGGCTGCAGGTCGGCCATGACGCTCTGTCCGGTCAGGCGGGTGAAGCTGGTGACGGGCGGCAGGTGGCTGAACATCAGCATGCTCGGACCGAAGCCGGCCTCCATGCCCCCGCCTGGCCGCAGGAACTCGCTTCCCAGCTTGTCCTGGATGAGGCTCATGTTGGAGGCACTTGGACAGAGCGGAGTGACGCTTAAATGACACGATCTTCAAAAGATGGCCACCGCTCTCATCCTAAACAAGTAAAAAAAAAAAAATTTAATCTTTAAAAATGTATTTGTCCAGTTTTACCAGATGTACACAAGCTACAAATAATGATCACTACTATAGAATTCATAATCCATTCATAAAACCATAATAAAGCTGTTCTCTATAGAAAATCTGTATGATTTAAGGTTTGATTAACTTCTGTGTTTTTTTTTTTATCGACGGTTCCAAGGCCTCAAAAAAAATGATTATTTGTGCAGCACTACTTTCAATCACATAAAAATTCAACATGGACACTGTGCATTTATTCAGTCGCAAAAGGCTGCAGTCCATATTACAGGTGATGTATGAAAAGTCAGGAATTTTGTCAATAATTTAATTTTTTTTCTTTCTTTTTTAACAAATAGGCTAATAAATATTGGCAAAAATTCTATCACAATGTAAATACAATTAATGTATTTTTTTCTTACTCAAAAATCTTTACATCTTTTCTATCTGCCCTATGAGTGACTATGATTATAAAATAATACGAAGTATGCAATTGTGCATTCATACTTTAATATTAACAGTTAACTTAAAAAAAAAAACAAAAAAAAAGCAACAGTGATGAACAGCTAGATTTGTGGAGTAGGTGTTATAATTTTTTTGTTGTTGTTATTCTGAGGCAAGACCTAGCTGGAATGAGCAGCACAGAAATCCAGTACAATAGTGAACAAGTCAGTTTTATGACTCAGCTCTCGTCTGAGAGACGATTTTCTTTTGTTGTCGTTAATACACAACAGAATGCTAGGTGATGTTTTTTTTTCCGCCAGCCACAGGCACTTCATGCACTGACTGAATGTTCTGCATTGAGTGATTTGTTTTGAATGGTTTGTGCTTTAGATGTTTATTAATTTATTTATTTTGTTTTGATCTGATCTGTAAAAACTCAGGGCCAGACGCATTTTGTTTAGAGCTTGCGGCAAAATCTAGAATGCTACATAAATTTTTTTTTTTTTAAAAACAATAATTAGACAAATGCAATAGTGTTGGATGTTTGTACGTTAATGATTTTATACCAAATGTAATGTGTAAAATAATGGTATTCTGGAATTTCTATGACTTAATATAATTACATTGAATAATAGAAATAATAGCCGTGAACGTACACCAATCATGGGTCAAACCATTGCCAACATGTATAAAATCTACGTAGATTCAATTCATTATTACCTTAACTTGAAATAGTTAACTTGTTTTTTTTAATAACAGATTGCAAACCTGGATACATTTACTCCTGAAGAAGATACAACTAGCTACAAGCCTAATAAAGTTATGTTTAACTCGACATGTTTAGACACGCATCATTTCACATGTCCTAATGTTACTACATGCTGTTTCATTATTCTCAAAATGGACTGTACCAAGACTGTAGTTTCTAATTACAGAACATTTATAATGTTAAACGTTTTAATTAACTGAAACCGGAAACCTGACCCCGGAATTTTAACGTAATGTAGCGTAACACCACTGCCTCAAAATTTCTTATATCCTGCTTATAACGCTTATAACACTGCTCAAAAAATAGGCCAAGCATAGTTAATGCCTAATTATTAAATCAATTAATTACGTTCTAGAATTTAGCCAAAACAAATTTATTAACCAATAATATGTTTTGTACAATATTTTCCTGTATCTCACACATCTATTAACTTATACACCACAAGAGGATGCATTTACAGTTCAGTCAACACACAATGCAGGACACTGTATTTTTAGCCTTGTTATTTTTAGATGAAAATAGAGACAAGAGCAATATTTTTGACAGTCTCATTGTTGTTGTAAGGCATTTGTGCTTCCTACTAAAGGGTTTTAATAAAAACTGGGAAAAAAAGTCTAGTTATCTTCAGTTACTAAAGATACATTAATTATTAGAAAATGGTTTATGGTTAAGATGTTCAACTCTCAAATAAGGAAACGTGTGGAAAATTTTCAACCACAATACTGAAAATATTACTAATAAAACAACGATATTGGTCTTCCTATTTTGGAGATGAGATTAGTCACTTTTTTATAAAGGTTTGCTAGTTAATACACACATACTAAGCCCATAGATTAAATGTCTTCTTGACTAACCATACAACTAAAAATAGTACACGATTCATCATATAAACTTGAGTGAAATGAAGTGCAGCCAACTTTTTTTCTTTACATTGCAGTTTTATCAATATCAAATTCCATATAATCGGATTAATATTCAATCAGAGCGTATTTCCGGATGGCGTAATTCCCTATTTAACGTAATCATACATTAACATTCTATTTTAAAAAGATAATATGACAAACATTCAATAATTGAAGTACACACTACTATAATCAGGCTTTGAAAGGTGAACTTTTAATAATGGACCTGAATAATTTATAATATCAGGATCGTGCGAGTGCATGCGTGTGTATGAGAACAGATTGCGTGACAGGGCCGTACTGCTCCTTAGAGACGACAGGCGTGAGCTCTTTGATCCAGCCATTAAGTACTTAGCTGCATTAATCACACCATCTGATGGGTCGGATAGAGAAAGAGGGAGTCTGTTCACGAGCTCTCGCTCTCTTCATCTCTTAAAAAAAAAAAAAAAAAAAAACACAACACTTCTGCTTCACAAAACATTGTCTGCACTTGAGGGAAACAGGATTCCACACTACAGCCTGAACTAGCCGATATACAGTTGGAGTAAATAGACAATAATATTAAATTAATTCATGTAGCTTTGCACAGGCTCAGGAGGCGAGCGAGGAAACGAGCAGATCGGTGCGTTACAAGTCAGTCTATTAGGAAAAGATGCAAATTTCTTGCTCTCTGCGCTCACAGAAAATATAATCAGCTCCAAAATTATTGCCACCCTAGGGTAAAAATAAAATAAAATAAAATAAATAAATAAATAAATTTAATTATTAGAATCATTAGAATCCATAATAAAATAATCAGGTATATTTAATCCAAGTAAAAAAAAATAATAATAATAAAAAAAAATTATAGGTCAGCGATAAACATAAAAGCACACTTTGTAAAGAGAGATAAAGAAAATATTCCCCTACATATGAACAAGTTCTGTTCCGAGAGCTTGTTTCTAAGTTCAATTTGTTTGTAAGTCCAACAAACATCATCTACGTACTAGGATACGAACACAATTGAATATACGTATAAAACTAACATGTCATTGTTCTTAACAATCGTGCCAATGGATGAACGATTCGTGTTAAAAGGACGAGCGATGTCTGCCATCTTTTCTCTCATCGTTCCATTCTCTCCGTCTCCATCGTTATTGCTTGCAGCTTCTTAGCAGTACCAGCTTCATCGCCACTGTTTTTTTTACACTTGATTCCGGACATCCTGGGACGCTGCACGCATGTCACAATGTACTCTGGACATGTGATCTAACTTCTGCGATTCGACATGCGCAAACGCATATTCGAATCTCTGAAAGTTTGTTATTCAAATGTTCGTATGCACGGGACTTACTGTATAAAGAAATTGTGTTGTGGTTAATTTCACTACTCTGATATCAAATCAATTAGTCCGTTTTATTTCTTATGTATACAAATAACTTGGATCATGTTTACAACATGACAAGCTTGTTTGTGCGTTTATGGCCCTGCCACTCCACTCGACACCGCAGTGCATATTTCGCGTGTACAGATTTGTACACCTATGCAGCAGTGGTGGAGTAGATTCAAGAAGATAAAAGGAAAAAGAAAAATCAATCATCAAACCGGCCAAACATAGCTGTTTGAAATGAAATATTGATTTTAAAAATGTATGCACCTTTTAGGTGATCTGAGTAATGTATAAACATGATGTGAAAGAGGCCAAAATCCCCCTAGTCGTTCAACATGGAGGAGATTAGAGAATTTGACAAAACAAGACAGTTTGCTTATTTCACGCCAACAAATAGTGGGGTCAAGAGATGAAAATTTTATCTAAAGATCGCAGATCGTTCTGCGGAACATGTTTTGGGGAACTGTCCACAACTGCACTCAATGTTCTTGCATACAAACCGTATGGAACATGAGATAGATGCTTTCTAAATTCTTTCCTCAAACAACAAACGTCAGCGGCTTGAAACGTGCAAGATGCTTCAAATCTCAACTCTGGACAAAAACAGCAGCTTTCCAGAAACAAACATACAAGATGGTTTTGGTGTACTGAGAATCTTAGGATTACTACACAAATATGGTAAAGGATTTACCCAGTTTTTAATTTGGGAGCCTGGCTGCAATACAGTGCATCATGGATTTTAAAATATGGAAAATATGGTTGCGTTTGCCAACAGGCTCCAAAAAAAAAAACACCTCACATCCAAATGGTCAAGTGTACATAAAATGAAGATGGTTATCGAATAAATAGGGAAAAGAAAATATATATAATGTGTGTGTGGCAATACATGTATTTATACATGCTTGCATTTGGGGTGGTGAAAACAAAAGGTTGCAGTTGCTCTATAAACCCTACAGGTGGTGCGCTTTAAACTTTTCATACATTGGCAGACAGCACAGCGTCCTGTGTGCTAGAAATATATTGTTTGTTTATAATTGTAACAAATTCTGGAGAGGAGAAGGAAAAAAGAAAAAAAACTTAATTTTGATTCATGATCTTTATAAAATCGTGATACTTATACAATCGTAATACAAATAGTCATCTCCGTATCGTGATAATATTGTTATAATATCAGTTGGTCCCATCGCTTTCAAGCGCAAGAGGTCTCAGACTCTACGCTGTCACAGTGGTCTAAAGACTAGCTGCCCTTTATTGTAGATGCTTACAGATTCAATCAATGAACAATACAATAGTGGTTGAACCCAAAACAGTATACGTGCCCACACTGTAGGTGTGTATTTGTGGAACGTGACCTTTAACAGCCCTGAGCAGACAACCCCAAGCAGACAGCAAACAGGTCTGCAGCTTAAAACATACTACATGCTCCCAAATCTTTCCATGAAAGGTGCTGTTATAGAAAATTAATAAACAAACTTCAAGAATTCGCTTAAATCTAGTCACGCACGGTCATGTCCAAAACGTAAATGCAACATCCATGGAAAAATATACCTTTTTTTTTTAGTCTGTGTTCATTATTTCCCCACAGACCCTATATTAGTCCGTTAACGAATGAGCAGGTGTTGTCCCCACACTTCGAATACGCTACAACCAGCCTGGGCGATGACCCAAACATGTAAAGAAGCTACTGTTTTATAGCAGACAGATAACGTGACGTGTGAGAAATGGATTCCCATGTCTCAGTGGAGTGAATGGTGGCTCAATGTTTGTAGGATCGGGCTTTTTTCCTCGACGGCGCTTTAATTATTCATGCGGCTGCACGCAGTCTCTGCATGCTTTGTTTACTACAACGGCTGGCCACGGTACTTTCACCTATGCAAATTTAACCAGGCGCACGTCTGGGAGCTCAGCTGTGCGGGGCTGACCTACACTCTGTCTGCGAATCGTGCCTTTTATTAACAGCAAATGCAAACGAGTTTACTAGAAAACATCCCAGGCGTTCGACTAGCAATTTAAAATATTATTTAAATAAATAATTAATAAATAAATGAAATGCACTTTGTCTTGGCAAACTTTACAAACAGCCCAGACGGGCAACAAAATATGTTAGAAATAAGATTCAAAGCAGTAACGTGCAAATGTGGACTGAAAGGATCTGCATAATGACCACAATCTGCCACGTTTTTCCCCCCCTGACTCATTCAGTAAGCCGCACTTAATAACGTCAATCTTTCACTTTTGCTTTGTGATATGAAGTGCTTAATGACAACAATGGTTCAAGAAAGCAAAGCACTATTAGAAATACTTGCACTACTAAAGAATAATATTAAAAAATATATTGAAACAGGGTTGGACAATATTCAAATGATTTTCAAAAAAGAAAAAAAAATGATAAATACATAATAGAACACCACCAAAATACTTTCGAGACGACTTGCAACGTACATCTTATTTATACTGTAATTCATACTTACACAACAACAGGAACAGCCACCAAAATTAATTGGGTCCGAGTCTGGATATTTTTCTCTTGTAATAACTTATAAGCTCTATAAAAACCTGTGGTTAAAACTTGAAAACACGAACGTCGTGATACTTCTCCGATCTTTTATATCTTTTGGCACCCTTGGAAAGTATCTCTGTGGGAAGGAGAAAAAAAACCCCACATACTGAACTGTACTGCTCATTTACCCTTGATGCATGCATCTCTCTAATTATGCACTTACATATATTTGTTTCTCTCTCTTTTTTTTTTAATGGTCCATATATTTTCTTATATATAAAAGCTAAAATACGATTTAAATCTTAAACACACCTATTGAGAAACCATGCTGAGGCAGCTGGAGTGAAAAGGAGGGTTTTCAAGGTGATGAAGGTCTTCATGGAGATTTATAGTAACGTCGATTGCATGCTGATGATGATGATGATGATGATGATGCTAACATCAGTCACACGAAGTCACGAGGAGAGCTGAACTCTCTGAGCATTACCGTTGAGGCTAAATCCGGGCTCATAAAGAGAAAAGGCCTTTAATAGGCCCGTGATAAAGCCTCAGCTTGTTATTAATGTCTCACCATAACGGCGTCATTACAGTTCAACTCCAGAACCGAAATAAACAAAAACAAACAAACAAATCTCTCTCACACACACTGTAAAGAACTCGCGCGCAATGTGCGCTCACGTAAAAAAAAAAAATGAATATTACAAATAATACAAAACCCTTCTCTATTTAATAAGCTGCTGATAATGAACCGGCCCACATGCGTCTCTCTCTCTCTCTCTCTCTCTCTCTCTCTCTCTCTGAACAATTGATGCTCCGCGCGCATGCTAAGATGCTAACGCGAACCTAGCGAAGCTTTGTTGTCTGACCCTCGGACCGCTTCTCCTCTCCTCCTGCGTTATAAATAAACAGGGGGAAATAAAAACTCCCACACGAGTATCGCTGTCCTTTTCCCTTTCGCTTACCAGCTCATGACCGCCGCTCGCTCTGGCCGTGCCCGTTTCTCCCTCCCAGCTCGGTCGCTTGTTTCTGTCTTCAGCGTCTAAACATTGTTCTCGCGCGGCCGCTGCGCTCCTCCATCTTGACTCAGCGCGCTGCACTGTGGGTAAAAAAAAAAAAAAAAAGGCTGGACGGGTCCCTGCGAGGAGACAGACACGCGCGCAGTAGACACGCTCGTTGCCATAGTGAGGGCTGAGGCACGATGGTGTGTGTGTGTGTGTGTGTGTCTGTGTGTCTGTGATTGAGAAGCTTCATTGATAAACCGAATATATCATATTTTACCTCAAAGAATGACTATAAATGTTTAATAAACAAATTAAAATTACTTTGTTTACAGAATTAAAAATCATTCTTAATAAGTTATTAAAAACATTTAATAATATATATATTTTTAAAAATAGTATAGGTAAAGAGTTTTTATAAATAGTTAAAAGGTTAAAGCTAAAATAATAAAATAATCTGATCAGCTTTGATGTAATCAGTGATATTATTATTTAAGGTTGAAGACCATGTTCATGTCTGCCTGTCATTCTGTACAGCAGAACTCTCAGCCTGTTTAAAGTTATTAATGCAAACATAAGTATGGTCGAGTATCTTACGCCGTGTTTACACTAAGTAATATTTTTTCATCGACAGCCAGATATACTCCCTGTTCGGTAATCAGAGAGTGAATCACAGATGAGAAATCGAAAAAGGTCGGATAAAATTGAAGTTTGTCCAATAGTCAGTTCAGCTTTTCTAATTAATATCTATTGGTACGAGTGAGGCTCGATTCCCATCTCTGTGTGCACGGAGTTTGCATGTTCTCCCCGTGCTTGGTGGGTTTCCTCCGGGTGCTCCGGTTTCCTCCCACAGTCCAAAGACATGCAGATTAGGCTAATTGGCATTCCCAAATTGCCCGTAGTGTGTGAATGAGTGAGTGTATGTGTGTGTGTGTCTGTGCCCTGCGATGGATTGGCACCCTGTCCAGGGTGTACCCTGCCATGTGCCCTAAGTCTCCTGGGATAGGCTCCAGGCCCTTGTGACCCTGAATACAGGATTAAGCGGTATAGATGATGAGTGAGTGAGTGAGTGAGTGAGTGAGTGAGTGAGTGAGTGAGTGAGTGAGTGAGTGAGTGAGTGAGAGTGAGTGAGTGGTACAAGTGTTTGTTTACATTGAGTAAGTAGCTTATTAAAAAATTAGATTATTCAGATAAATCTGACAGTTAACTGCTGATAGCATCGCTTTTATCCAACATTTTTATTTCACTTATGTTGCAGGTTTAACTTTAGGCAGTTATCTAAGTACTGCTGTGACAACATACAGTAACTGCTCATGACTTCACTTCAACTCAACATTTTGATTTTAGAACATAACATTGGGCTCTCATTTCGTGTACTTTACATGCCCTCACATTAGACAGCTGTGGATATGTTTGCTCTAACAACCTGTGTTTTATCTCATAATGGTGCTTCACAGTACTGCTTTGTATTAACGCCATGGTTTTGGAACATATGACACAAACTGGTTTTAAAATGGAAGAATCAGCCATGCTTATGTTTGTGTTTTCTGAGGATTTGGGCAGCTTTTAGGTGCGCTACCTCCTCTGTCCATACACAATAATCTATTGCGTTGATTGACCATTGAAAAAAAAAAAACCTTGGGAGCTCAAATATCACTCCACATGGGCTGGGTGGCAGGTCGTGGAATTTTAGGGCCAGGAGACCGTGTGCCTGGTGTTGTCTTAGAGGACACAGTGTCTGCATTCTTGGCTGATTTGGCATTGGCTGCATTGATGACTGCAGTCCGGATGGCCTTTTTGTTAGTAGCTGCAGTTGGACTATGGATGATGCGGGTCTGACTTGGGCTCTGAAAGATGGACGTGACAAGATTTTCAACCACTTTTTAGAAATGTGCGTAAATCAATATGTGGTAATACATCTGGTTTCATGCACATGCACATTTCAAAACAAAAGTAATTTAATTATAGTATATACCATAATATACCATAGTAGTAATGTGGTACTCCAGACATTACCATGGTAGAATGCTAGATACTATATAACTACTAGAGAGTATCAGGGTAGGAACTATGGCACTTCAGTAGGTACTATCGGAGTTCTATAGTGTGTATAACTATAGTATATGATGAATATCATGGTTGACACCATGGTATACTGTAGGTATTTAATATTGTATGTTTGCACATACTGTATCGTACCAGATCAGGTATTCACCTGTATTAAACTTTTAAGGGTCCCAGAATAGGTAACGTGACACTCTCTATACTGGTTTCTATATAAATATTAGCATTACGGTACATGTACTATCACTAAATATGTACCATGGTACTATATCCCATGGTGCAGGTACCATCAGACTACCACGGTACATATACACCATGGTAGATTGGTAAATAGAGGGATGGGTGGGTGGATGGGTTGGATATAGAGAGATAGATTTGACGAGGAGTACGTGCCTGCTAATAAATAAATAAATAAATAAATAAATAAAGTTTAGCATAAAAGTTAATATATAATTAAAAGCATTGATAAGTTCTGCCTCTAGCCATGTCTAGTCATACGTCCAGGCAATATTCTTGTAAAATTGACTTGAAATTACTTAATCCATACAGAACAGTGTAGCCCTGAAATATTAAATTATGAAATATTGATGAACAGAACAGCACATAACATCAGCTGTATTAAGAATGAATTATTCTTGTCCAGTATTGACAGGTTCTAGACAAAACATAATGAAAGTTCATTTACTAGAGACAACGGCATCTAGTTTTCTTGCCATACCGAAAGCATCAGACTATCAGTCTGATACTTGAAGAAAAGCAGTTTGTTGAGGATTGCCACCTCGAAGTAGCAATACTAGCAGTCTACACGCTAGCACTGTATTGAAAAACTGCAACAACAAAAAAATTGCTATCATCCTAGATAAGACTTTAGCTATACATTAGCTCTACATGGACAAATGATCATAAACTGGACTGGAAATAAACCATTAAAATAGAATATAGCAAGAATACAGCAGGGTCCATGGCTAGCAAGCCAAGCCACACAAAAACAGTAACTTTACTAGCTGTTCAGCTTTATCCATAATTCAGCTGGCTTCAATAAATGCTCTATTCTTATCACAACTGCATTAAACAATGGAAATTAGGTGTTAGATAAGGTATATATAAGATATAGTGAATGGGACAGCAGGTCATCTCAGATCACCACGCACCAGAAACTTAGCAACCACGCCTCCTACTGGTGTGGTATGAAAACTTTGTCTTACTCACTCACACACTCATCGTCTATACCGCTTTATCCTGTATACAGGATGACTGGGGCCTGGAGCCTATCCCAGGAGACTTAGGATACGGAGTGCCAATCCATCAGAGTGCACACAGTGTAAAAAAAAAAAAAAACGGTAAATTTTACGGTAAAAGAAGTTTACTGTAAAAAATACAGTAGCTATGTTTGTAGTTCTACGGGATTACACTCATTACACTGCATATTTTACGGATGTTAATTGTTCTTTTTTTCAAGCCTGGCCAGGAATCAAACCCAGACCCTGGAGATGCAGTAAACTTCTGGCAACCACAGCTGCTGTTTTTTTATCGTAAAATTTACGGTTTGTTTTTTTTTACAGTGCAATAACGGTGCTACCGTATTTTTTACGATAAAATTCTGGTAACCACAGCTGCCAGTTTTTTAACTGTAAAATTTACCTTTTTTTTTTTTTTTACAGTGCACACACACACACACACACACACACACACACACACACACACACACACACACACACACTCATTTATACACTACAGGGAATTTGTGAATGCCTTTTCTTTGGACTGTGGGAGGAAAAAAACAGAGCATTCAGAGGAAACCCACCAAGCACACAGTGTTGCCTTGCACACAAACCCGAGGTCAGAATCAAACCCTCGACACTGGTGGTGCAAGGCAACACTGCTAACCACTATGCCACCGTTCTGCCTTAACTGTGTCCTATTTGTCTGATTAAACAAGTCAGTTTCGAAGGGTGCTGTGGTGGAAACCGCTAAAGATAACTCAAGGTCAGAGAACGAATTAACATCACTGTTTCTGTCTTTGTAGTCATCACACTGTTGCATTGCTGCTAACAGCTCCTATATTTAACCCACATCCACAAGGAAATTCTCTTAATTCCAACACAGCCAATGTCACGCAGTCTTTCCTTTGCAGGGGACAGAACAGCCAAACCCCTTGTACATTGTTGCTCATTGCTCAATGCAGCAAAGGAGCTTCATTTTTTCTCTCTCTTCCAATGCAAATGTGTCTGCTGATCGATTTTGCTCTATGTAAGCGGAAGGGTAATGAATAGTCACCAGCATTCACGCAGCATGCAAGCTTCACGCATCATTATCAGCATTGTACTGCTGCGGCTAGACTAAGCAAAGACCAACTGTCTGTTCAAATTAGCAAGTCAGCCATAGTTATAGCAAGAGCTGCGTAATATAATATATAAGTCGCATCAGTGCATAGGCATTTTGAGGGGTACAGGCCTGAGCCAACACTCATTTTTGCATATTTTGCTTCCAAAGAGTTAGATTTAGACTAGTTAGGAATAGTTCTCCAGGATTCCTTAAGGTCTTTTTTTTTTTTTTTTTTTTTTTTGTGGCTCCCTTTTTTTTTTCCGGCAAGTTTATGTCTCTCATTTTCAGTCCAGTCCGGTCAGTACTCGACCAGTTTCAGAGGAATGTGTTTGTTAAGCCACACAGTGACCTATGATTCATTCAAGAATAAAAAATATATATATATAACCTATGGCATTTTGCAACCAATAAAAAGCTTGCTCCTGTTTATTTAATTTAATCTACATAATTAAATGTAATTTAATGTAAAGAAATGATGTGTGACTCAGGCCTTTTGCACTTTAGTACTGTAACTGTAATAGAAGGAAAAGTACTGTATTACATGAGCACGGTGAACATGGGGATACTGTACGCCTGGAAGTCTGGAGGAAATAAAAAAAATCTAGAAATATTAACTTATATGGACATGATTTCCTGTATTGGAGACTCGGGAGCATTGCTTGTCTATTTTTTAATAACTCCTCCGGAAAAACAGCAGTATGACGATAAGGTGCTGAGGGATCTGTATTACATCAGCGTCTAATGTCTGTTAGGGATACATTGTAAACGGCAGGCTGCCTTTGTAGATCTCGTCCAAAAAGCAACACTCCCGTCTTTCAGATGTGGTTGGCTTTTCTTAATTGCCCGACTAATGACCCAATTAATTCAGACTAAAGGGGGGTTTGAACAGACATGCAGGAGGTGGTTTTAATCATGGGATGCCCGCCGGGCATGCAGGGCGAGTTGGGTTTTGATCTTAGCTGCTCTCCTCTCTGTGTTGTGCTTTTTTTTTTTCTTTCAAGTACCAGTCTCCCCGCCCTTTTTTTTTTTCCCACAGCAGCAGAAAGGACACGTTCACACACACCCAAGCATCACGTACTTCAAATAGCTCACACAGACGGGGTGCTTTAATATGGATTAGGATCATCTTCGTCAAATCCACGGACCTGACAATGGTTGCCGAGGCTGCTGTGAACAAATTCCAGCGATTATCAGGACCCATGGTGTGTATTTGTAAATGTTGGTGCTCATGCTGTGAGAAAACTGAGGAAGGGAACGACAGAACGATACTTAAATTCAGATTCTTTCATGGATGAGTCCATCCGAAGGAGGTCTAGCATCCCATCATGTTTATCTCTCCACTGTGAAAGCAAGATTAAGAGCTTGGTGAAAATCGAGGTTCAATTTACATAAAAAAAAATTAAAAACAGTACGGAATACACTGTGTTATAATAAACGATCATAACTGTGATAGGGATCTGTTAATATTGTAGCTTAATTCATAAAGCAGTGCCGTGCAGGGTAGAGGATACAAACTCAAAACATCTGCAGTTTCATGGACACAAGAAAGAAATGGAAATTTTAAGGACTCAAGGAATTTAAGGAATTAAAGAAAGTGTATTGCAATTATGATTGAATACATAATTTTGTTTTTATTATTTATTTAGGTTAAATTTATTACTATAATTTCCCTTATCAATATATATACCCACCCTGGTACACTATAAAGAAATAAGATGTCTACCACAGTAATACACTAGTAATTACCATTACCATAGTAACTGGTGCTATTTGAGATGATACTAGCTTAATTACTCAAGGGGCAAAGCAGAGGTTGAGCTATTTTCGAAACATGAATGGCGTTCAAGTCAAACCGGGACATCATGTGACCATTCAGCGAGTGGAACGCCTGATCCTTGAAAAACAATGTATACGTTTTCACCAGCTTGTGGAAGTTATTGTCACATCCAAGCCATTTCAACGTGTTTGGGCCATTTAAGGAGTTCCTGGGAGGCCAGCGTTTGAGACATGAAGCAGGCGTACTGAGTAAACTTTCTACCTTGATGATATCCAAGCACTAGTGAAACACTGATAGAAGTGCATTAGTGGATCAGGGGATTATATAGAGAAATAAAGGCAGTTTTTATTCTCATAATTATGTTCTTAGATGTTATTAGACACAATCAAAAATCCCAGTTTGACTTGAACGCCTTCTCCAGTTACTAGTTATTTATTTCACCAAGTGAAAGAAGTGTTCTTCATTCGGAATCGTTGTTTTTCATCACGCACGCGCGTACAAAGCCGCTCAACATTTTATCATTTCAATAATCGCTCACGGCCGTTTCTACTGATGGATTCGTGCAATTTAATTTCAAATGGTCACGACTATACAGAAGGCCCCTTCAATCGTAAAGACGCTTCATTTTATTTATGCTATTTGGCCGTGATTCAGCAACGCGCTGAGGGAAAGGAAATGAAAGCAGTCAAATATGTTTACCGGTTGCCAGGTATAAGTACAGTTTAATAAAACAAAAATCCATAAAGATTAAGAAGAGGTGAAACAACGGGGAGGAGGAAGGATGTACTGTGTGTGCCTCGTTATTTGCGGGTTAACTCCAGAATCAAAGTCAAATGGTGAAAAACTGATTGGCTGATTACAAAGAATTAACAAGATAGTGTAATAATATACTAATAGCGTTTAATGTACTATGGAGTAAACACTATAACTGCATGTCTTATGGTGCAAAATAATGAAACTTTGTATTGTATTCTATTCTATTTAATGAATTCAACCTAAACATGCCATTATTTACCATAATTAAATTTTGGCCAACTTACACATTTAACTTGAGCGGAAATTCTCCCATTAATCTGAATATGTTGATGCATATAGATAACAGATCTTAAGTTGGCTCAAAGAATCGGATGGAATGGATGAAAAATGAAAAACAAATTAAAAGCAGGTTTCACTGGCGGCTGTTTCGTGTCAGCAGTCCACTGATGAAATCTCATTTACTACGAAACATGTGTGTTTAATCTTACACACTCTTGGATGGTGTAGCAAAAATACAGAGGGTCCCAAAAATGTACAGTATACCCACTTCAGCAGGTTATCTATGCCCTTCTGTTTTTATTGAATTATAGCAGCAATGTGTAGTATTATGTTTCCTCTAAAGTAGTCAGTAGTGGCACCATCGTTAGATATATGTTTGATGTTGAAGTGTGTGTATATATATATATATATATTTTTTGGGCCCCTCTGTAGGTATAGTGTATAGTAAAACATGTTAACACAGCTATGCACTGTAGTGCCCTCTAGTGGCTGACCTCTGCTACCAACAATAATAAATTAGTGCACAATATACTGTATAATATTTAGCCTAAGCTTCCTAATGAACTTGACTAACAGCATTGGTTGATATAATTGTTAATTATATGTGGCTTGTGTTATTACAGTATTTCTAAAATTCATCAGAATGGACAATGCATCATTCAGCACAGGCCCCTCCTTGGTAAATAAGTAAACAAACAAAGATCAGATGCATACACTTTTTTCAAGTTTATCCCTTAGCAAAATTAAAAATTTTAATAAATAGCATCATAAAACAAAAACAAAATAACTGCAAGACAGATTGATTTCCTTGTAGTTAACTAAATTTTCATTTAGGAAAATTATAAATCCAAAATTAATAATAAAAAAACATGACACTACAATTATGCTTTTTTTATCCATCTGAATTATTTTCCAGCTAAAAATTTATTTATTTAAAAAAAATTCTGAAATCTGTCTGATAATATCTCCTGTCTGTAATCATGATGGTAAAATAGTCAGAAACCAATAAACAAAAATGCAACACTACTAATATTCAGTAATAATAATAATAATAATAACTAAAGAGGCACATTTTCTGAAGAAACTGTGAGTGGTGCTTTGCCGTGACATCATAGAGCTTCCCATGTCATAGTCATAGATGTAGCTGATGTCACAGCTGATGTTGGTCTCAATGTTAAGTCAATGGGACCCCTTAGAAAAGTCATAGCACCCCATTCCCGACCAAGCCACACGATTTGATACCTCATCCATGGGTCTACGACAAACGGTGCGGGACTAGTTACGCGCCAAACTTTCATACGGAAGAATAAGAAAAAGAAAAAAAATAATAAGCTTGTGAGATTATAATCCTTCGCTTCGCAAAGCACCACTAATAATAATAATAATAGTTTCAATGTGCAGTATATCTGACAAATAAAGGTCAATCACCATCGCCATTAACAACAAAAACAACAACAATAACAACAACAACAACAACAACAACAATAATAATAATAATAATAATAATAATAATAATAATAATAATAATAATAATAATGGCATAGTGGTTCGCCCTGGGGTTGAGTTTAAATAAAGACAAATAAAGGTTCCTTCAAACAAATAAACAAACAAAAAAAAATAATGGCTTCTAAAAGAAACCTCACATATTTGTAGTAACATTTTTGTTATTAAAGTGTATTTTAAATTCATCCAAACAATTTCTCAAACATACTGTAGCTCTGTGACTCAAATCAGGAGCTTGAGTGTCACAGTCTTCAAATAACCTATCAAGTCCTATTTATGACCTTATCAGGATTCAGACACACACACCCAATCTGAACAATAAAGCGAGCATCAGCAAAAGTGCATGGAATCAATGAAGTATAATTAGCTTCTGATGTGAAGTGTGTACTTCCTGGTGTTTACTGTGTGTTTGTACTGGTGAGGAAAAATTTAATACACCAGTAAACACAGAGGCTCATGAAAAAATGTGCTCACGCATCCTGTCCAGTAGATAGCGCTCATTCATCTGGTCACCATGCACGCACGCACACACACACACACACACACACACACACACACACACACACACACACACACACAGCGAGAGAGAGAGAGAGAGAGAGAGAGAGAGAGAGAGAGAGAGAGAGAGAGAGAATATAGGCTACAAGTCCTCATTTTGGGTAGGATATAGGTGCTGAAAATAAAGCAAGCTTACAGACACATCGTCTATGTGTTGTACTGTATAATGACAAAAATTACCCAGAATTAAATTTAGTTATGTAGTGTGCTTTCAGAAATACTGGTTTATGTCACTGTCACTGAAATTTTGCAATATTTAATTCTGTTATTGAGACAAAAAAACAATCACAGGAAATAGACAGACAGACAGACAGACAGACAGATAGATAGATAGATAGATAGATAGATCCTTTCACATGAAGCTGTTGCCTAAGAACCAGCATATAAAAATCATTAAAAATTGCCTCTCAAAGCTTCGTTGGTGGAATAGTGGTTAGCATTGTCGACCTTGCACCTTAGTGGGTGGGTTTGCATGTTCTCCCTGTGCTTGATGGGTTTCCTCCAGGTACCCTGGTTTCCTCCCACAGTCCAAGGACATGCAGGTTAGGCTAATTGCCGTTTCCAAATTGCCTGTCATGTGTGACAATCAGACATCGAGCTGAACCCTTAATTAAATTGCCAGATGGAATAAAACGATGAATGGACCAAAATACCAAAAAATATTTAAGCTTCATTGGATCATAAGAGGTTTGTCTTGGAAGCCTATCTCAAACAAATCTCAAAAACGAAACCCTTTGATTTCTGAGATTAAAAAAAATTAAGTTATAATTTGTTAAAACATACTAAAGATGAATGCTTGAGTGTAACAAGGAAAATACCATATGATAGCTTTATTTCTGAGAGTTCTTATACATTGTAAGTTTGTGGACACCTGACCGTCCCGTTTCAAATGTTATCCACCTTTTGCTATAAAATAAATAAATAAATAACCATGACACTTTTGGGAAGACTTTCCACTGGATTTGGGGTCTGGCTCTGGGGTTTTGTGCTCATTAAACCACAAGAGCATTAGTCAAGACAGACTCTGATATTGGTTATGGAGGTCTGGGGGGAGGAGCATAGAGTCAGCATTTCAATTTCTCCCAGAGGTGTTCCGTGGGATTGAGGTCAGGGGTCAGGGCATGACACTTCGAGACAATTCTGGTACAACCGTAACACATAATGTCTTCATGGAGCTTGCTTTGTGCACAGGATCAATGTGATGCTATACACACACAGATATATAAATATATTAACAAACTTTTGACCATATTGTGTCGTCTTACTAGAGATGGAAGACAATAATTGATTCAGTGATGTATCACGATTCGTTTGTGTGCCGATTCATGCATCGCCAAACTGACTCCTAAATTGTAAAAAAATATTTTTAACTTGAGTTGCAGTTCCTCTGTCATCCAGCAGGTGGTGTGCTCTAAACTGGTCATCCATTGGCACACATTGCCATGGTAGGAGCAAATTATTAGCAAAAAACAAGTAAGCAGAAACCTGTTACACGAATTCTACTTGAGCAATCTGCTGTCTGTGGGACAGATTATCCTAAGTTGATGAGTTCCCAGCCCCAAGGTATCGCAATGCAAATCGAATCGGCACCTAGGTATCGTAATGATATCGTATCGGGTGCACCCATGGTGATAAGTCTTACTGTTTGAAAATCCATGTTTAATGAGTAATTATACCTCATACCTCGTGTTCCATACTCAGTCTGAGGATAAGTATATTATTATATTTTGAACGATTCAGACGGAACAGTAAAAGATTTACAGATTAGGAAAAGGGAAGTGGTGTAAGAGGTGAGAGAAGAGTAAAGAAATGATGCCTGTGTACAGTACTGTGCAAAAGTCTTAGGCGCCAGAACAGATTTTGTTACATAAGTTTATTATGTCTGCATTATTATGTACAAGACCCTACAAAGATACACCAAAGAAACTCTTTGCTTGAACATAAGCGGTAGTGTTCGATACAGATTTGTACAGTGTTCTACAGCTGTTAGGTTTTACTGAGCATGCTGGAGAATATGAGTTCTTTTGGTAACTCGCTCCTTTCTATTTTCATGCAAAACCCTGGAGTCTACATTGTTGATTTATTTTTTTTTCCCATCTGAAAACTGGTCTGTCATGTAATCTGTCGCTTTCTTTACAGGCATCCAAATATTCTTCTGTAATGTTATTTATTCATTAATTGTAGTGTATCTTTGTAGGGAAAGGTCTTGTACATAATAATGCAGACATTTATTTATATAACAAAGTTTGTACTACAGATAATATGGCGCCTAAGACTTTTGCACAGTACTGTATGTGTGTGTGTGTGTGTGTGTGTGTGTGTATGTGTGTGTGTGTGAGAGAGAAAGAGAGAGAGAGAGAGGGAATACTACAGCTTATACGCGCCCACCCAGTGTCCCTCCTCCTTTCTCACTCTCTCCTCTTGCTCTGTTCACAACCATCACTTTGTCTCAACTAACTCTAACATCCCTCCTGGTCTGAAGGAAACAGCAGGTTCTCTCTGATGGTTCTGATCCGCAGTTTGGAGCCGACACTGCGCTCAGTCCTGCTAAATAAGTCTGCTTTGATGATGGTGCACGCGCGGGAGCTTTGGTGAAGCCGAAGGCGCCAAAAGAAAAAGAAAAAAGCAAAAGAAAAGAGAGAAAGAAAAAGAAAAGAAAAAAAGAAAGAAAAAAAAGAAATGATGCCGGGTTTGTGAAGGAGTCAGCGCGTGAAGACATCTGCGCCAAAGTTGGAGATGGCGGCACTCCGACGCAAGTTCGGCGAGGACTATCACCAGGTGGTGAACCCGGCGCGCGGCGGCGGCGGCGGCAACGGCAACGGCGGCGGCGCGTTCTCGGCTCCGGCGAAGAAAAAGCGGCAGCGCTTCGTGGAGAAGAACGGCCGCTGCAACGTGCAGCACGGCAACCTGGGCGGCGAGACGAGCCGCTACCTGTCCGACCTCTTCACCACGCTGGTGGACCTGAAGTGGCGCTGGAACCTGCTCATCTTCATCCTGACCTACACGGTGGCCTGGCTGGTCATGGCGTTCATGTGGTGGCTGATCGCGTACGTGCGCGGCGACCTGGAGCGCGCGCGCGACTCGTCCTACACGCCGTGCGTGGCCAACGTCTACAACTTCCCGTCGGCGTTCCTCTTCTTCATCGAGACCGAGGCGACCATCGGCTACGGCTACCGCTACATCACCGAGAAGTGCCCCGAGGGCATCATCCTGTTCCTCTTCCAGTCGCTGCTCGGCTCCATCGTGGACGCCTTCCTCATCGGCTGCATGTTCATCAAGATGTCGCAGCCGAAGAAGCGCGCCGAGACGCTCATGTTCAGCCAGGACGCCGTGATCTCGCGACGCGACGGCAAGCTCTGCCTCATGTTCCGCGTGGGCAACCTGCGCAACAGCCACATGGTGTCGGCGCAGATCCGCTGCAAACTCATCAAGGTGGGTGCGCGCAAACTTACTGCGCGAGCGCAGCGCACGTGCGCGCGCACAACTCACACACACACACACACACACAAACACGATACGGACACCTTAACCCTATTTGGCCAAACCTGTTCAAAATAAATAAATAAATAAATAAATAAAATTGAATTCAGGTGAATCAGGCAATCTTAATGCTTCAGCATACCAAGACATCTTGGACAATGCTACAGTATGCTTCCAACTTTGTGGCAACATTTTCAGGAAGGTCCTTTCCAATTCCAACAAAGCAAGGACTTTATTTATAAAGACAATGATTTGGAAGGACTCGACTGGCCCGGACAGATCCCTGTGACCTCGACCCCATCCAGCGCCTTGTCTTGGGATGAATTGGAACTAGAGATTCAGCATCAGTACCTGACCTCTACAGATAAATGCTCTACAGAATGAATGGTCGCGAATTCCCCATGCCGAAACAGAAACACAACAAAAATCTTGTGGACAGCCTTCCAAGACGAGTGTTGGCTGTTATATTGTAGGTGCAACTCCATATCGAAGCATATGTATTTGGATACAATGTCATTGCAGGTTTGGCCAAATACTTTCGCCCATATAAGGTACATGCACACGCTAAAGCACATACTAAAATGCATGCATGTACTGTATGCACAGACACGTGCACTTGTGCGCACACATTTCCATGCATGCACACACACACACACACACACACACACATACATAGACATATACATACATAGACACAATTCCATCCATGCATGCGCACACAAAATTAAATACGCACCCGTGCACAGGGAAAGACTCACGCTCTCATGACTCTCATGCAACAATGTTTTTTCCTACAGTGACTGACATTCAGGCATGTATGCATAATACACTTTATAAGTATTAACGTAGTAACACTACTTTTATATGGGTTTTAGGTTTAAGAAGAAAAAAAAAACTAAATGACACTTTTATACTTTAGTTATTGACAAGGTTGCTAACTAGTGAGTAAATAGGAAACACTATGATTAGGGGTTAGAAGTCAGTCAGAGCTGATGGGAGATTCCCTGATGTAATTACTGACCCCTGACCCTCTAATCGATGGCAACAAACAGCAGCGAAACAGGGAAATTAATGCAGAATCAGAAGGGAAAAACAGGCGGCTGACAACAGAATTCTTTGCATAACGGCAGCACACCCACTGATGCGCCCAAGCTGCCACACACTCAGGATTAGCTGAGTGTAACCATGGTGCTGTTTCAGCAATTTCTTTGGAAACTTTGAAGCCATCAGATTACAATTCTTACGACAATTTCTGTTGCAAAATCCTTATTCCAGAACATATATACTAAAAAATATCCTGTCTTTCTAACATATTTTACTTACTGTATATCAACTTGGATTGTATCGGCAAATCTCTCTCAGTGAGAATGCGGGAGAATTATGTTCTGCATTGCATATTTGATTCATATCAAAGCGTCTTAACGTTTTATACACTTTAAACAAATTATATTCCGAATGGAGGAGAAACAAAGAAGGGATCTACTTCCCAATGCGAAATATTTTACATCGATTACTTTACCTGCGGCTTTTACAGTGATGGCGAAAGGTATTAAGACGACATTACCATGTATTATATTTCTCCCTGTGCACATAATAGGTGATGTGACAAATTAGTTCTCGCCTATCTGTTTGAAGAGTTGTGCTAATTAGTATCAGCTGGTTTAGTTCATGGATGGGACTTTACAATACTTGTACTGTAGGTTGCAGGACTTTTACTTTCTGAAGTCTCTGCACAAAAAAAGGCTAAAACTAGGGAATTTTGATGTGACCTGAGAACTGCTGTGGCAGATTTCTGTACATGATTTTTTCAGCAAGCAATCAAGCAGGCATGGATTGAGCGACACCGGGGTACTGCAGACATATTTTTGACTTTATGCCCAGTCGGGTCCAGCAGGTTTCGAAGAATTAAGGACTTTTGATTGTTGTATAGCAATTTAAATGCATAATATAACAAATTATTATTATTATTATTATCTTGATTGGCATTATTTTAAAAAAATTAATTAAAATGTTTAATTAAAACATAACATTTTTGCTTTTGTCTCAATATTTTTGACTCCCACTGTATACAAATTGACTTACAAATAAGACACCGAGCTGAACTGACGAGGGTAAAGGACTTGCTCAAGGGCTCTACACTTGTGTGCTGTATACAGTATATGAGACTTTTATCATCCACCATTTCTGCGGGAGTGTGTCTAATATCAGTGACTGTAATATCCCTTAAGCTTGGCGTAGACTTCCTTCTGATTATGCTTCCATTACAACTAGTACTATATGTCAGAATGGGATTAGAGATAAATAGACAGAAAAGAAACTTTATTGATCCTGAAGGAGATTGCAGTGCCAATCCCTAAGGACCCAACAACAACAACAAAAAATCACAGGAGTGGGAATATTGTACTTTCCTGAGGGAGGGAGCAGGAGGTCAGATATGAACCAAGAAACGTCTTCTTCATTAACACAACATGCATGACGCTGCCTGATGTGATTTCTGCATTCATTCACTCAGTCGTCACTGGTACCTGATTTAAACCACAGTGTCACAAATCAACTTTGTCAGAAAATCTCTCTGGTTGGGGCGAACAGTAATACTGTAAAGATTTAAATTAGGTAGAAAAATATACACTGTTTTATTTTATATTTAATGCCTCCTTTTTCTTGCTGTAATATATAATATTTGAATTAGCTTAGTGATTGAAACATAGTTCAGGCCATTTTAAGTAAACAATGTTTAACAATGTAGTTTAAATAATCAAATAACTTCCTTTCGGTTGGTTGGAAAGTCGCTGGTGCAACAGAGCGGTTTCTTATAAATTCTCATAAAACAGGCTGTACGTATAAATTGAAATTGATAAGATATACAATAATTGCACTTCTAACCAGCTCAGAGTAAAACTCAAAAGCCACAAAATGTGCAGTGGTGATAATTTATTCAGAGCATTTGCTATTAAACGCTCGCTGGTCTGTATTGTCTTTCTCAGATAAGGCTACAAAAAAAAAAAAAAGAAAACAGCAACATTCCCACTTTTGTTGAATCGCCACCATTTTATTTCAGTCGCCAAAAATAAAATGTGCACTTTCACATATTGCTGTTTACTATGCTGTCAAATTGATGGACAACTAAGAACTGGAAACTGTTCTGGGAAAACACACATGCACACTCACATACACACACATACTCAGACAAGCATTCTTTTTGGGTGTCTCTCAGACACTCTTCTAACAAATGATATCCCAGGCATTAGTGCTAGCCAAACCCACCTACACACTTCTGTTCAATCTGACAACATGTGGCCAAACCTGCACCGCTTGAAGGAATCCTGTACTCTTTTGGTGTGTGTGTGTGTGTGACTGTGAGAGAGATAGAGAGAGCTCTTCTATCTTTCACTGAAGAGTCTTCCACTTTAAAAGCTGCTAGGTCGAGCCGGTCTGTGCCAACCTGAGACAAGACGAGATGAGATGAAATCTGTTGAAGTTCTGAATTCCTGAGCCTCTCTAAGCCCCCTGCCTGAGCTGAGTTTACGGTCAAAACCACATCAGCTATTCCACGCTTCCGAAACATGATTGTTTTGTAGGGCACAGCTCTTAAGGAATGTGCGTCGGGTTTTTTTGTTGTTGTTTTTGTTGTTGTTTTTTTTTTTGCAGCAGCAGCAGAGTTGTCGAATGTGTTGAATATGGGAATAGACTGGCAAATCATTGATCCTAAATGAGAAGAAAACTAGCATTGTCATCTGGCACCTCCAGGGTCTGGGTTCAATTCCCACCTCGGGTCTGTGTGCATGGAGTTTCCATGTTCTCCCTGTGCTTAGTGGGTTTCCTACAGGTACCCCTGTTTCCTCCCACAGTCCAAAGACATGGAGGTTAGGCTAATTGGCATTCCTAAATTCCCCCATACCATTGCCTGTAGTGCCAGTCCCAAGCCGGGTTAGAAAATGGGAGGGTTGCGTAAGGAAGGACATCCGGCGTAAAACCTGTGCCAAGTGTGAGTCCGGACCAGATGGTACGCTGTGGTGACCCTGTGACGGGAGCAGGCGAACGTATTGAAGGAACTGAAGCAATAGTTGTTAGAATAATGAGTCAACACCACTACATATCAACATTTGCCTCAAGTTATGTTCGTAAATTGTGTCTTTGTTTCAAGTGAGCTTATGAATTTGGATGCTGAGAATAGGCTTGCTAAGCACTGCGGAGAAACTAGACAAAATTGAAGAACCTTAGAAGTGTTGGTAAATTGTATCATCTAGTCATTAATGATATTAAAAATGAGACAAAACCATCAGGGATGTTATCATTAACCTTAGAAGTGTTGGCAAATAGTATCTTCTAGTCAACTTGGAAATAGGGTTGCTGCGGGACATGGCGGGAAAATTTGGAGTCATAGTGATTGTGATCAAAAAAGTGATCAACACTATCAGACATATCAATATTTACCTCAAATTGTGTCTGTAGATCATGTCCTTGTCAGCGTATTGGATGATTGGATTGGATGAAAGCCATTCCAAGAGTAGTGATAATAAAGCTTAACAGCACTGAGATGTTTCATTGTTAATCTTACTCCACTTTGTAGGTTACACTAACTGTCGGTAGCAATCATCTATCGGGGATATCATTTGCCTCAGAAATGTTGATAAATTGTGTATTTTAGTCAACAGGGATAATAACCAAACGATTAGGATGTTATTGTTTACCTCAGAAGTCTTGGTAAATTTTATCTTCTCAACTTGGAAATATGGAAACTAAGAGAAGGCTAGTTCATCATTGAGGCTAACTGAGACAATAATTTAACAGCATAGTGACAGTAACAATAAGTCAACTCGAGGTGAGAAACCCAGATATATTAACGGATTTGAATTCTTCTAAATCAGTCACTGAACAGATCCGGGTCTCATGAGTCACTTATTGTAAGTCAGTAGGGTTTCTGACTGCATTTTCCTATTGTCCATCCACTAGAGGGTGCTCACCGAAACCCTAGAATCCACTGAATCCTTGGACTAATGAATCTCACACATTGAGTCCATCAGATCTGGTTGTTTCACACCATGTTTTAAGTCCGACAGATCCGGGGCCGGCGTGATATAATGGCCAGAGCCGGGTTTAATTTTTTTTATTTTTTATCTCAGTTTGTGATAATACACATCTACATCACACCAACATGTAACCAATATGTTTGGTGTTAATAAAATTGGATTATAGAGAACTGCGTCCAATCACAAAATCTCGTTAAAGTGAAACAGCTGCGTTTTTTTATGTCATTCATTTTATATCAGATTCTGGCTGCTTTTACCATGGTCCTCCACTAGGGGCGCTCAACAAATCCTTAGAATCCCGCAAATTCTTGGCCTCATGAACACACACTGAGTCCGTCTGCTACTTTGCTTTTTGTTCCTACAATTACTAGCTAACAACTACAGTACTTAGAACAACTGAATGGTGTAATTTTCTGTTTGAATTTATCTATGTTGTTGTTAGCAACAGGATAACTTAGGACTCAACTGATCGGAGTAAATGAAGAGAAGGATTCATGTTTCGTGAGTCATAGAAAGGATCAGGTTATTTAACCCGGATGAATCCGGATTCGCTCATCTCTAGAGTCAACACCGTCAGACATATCAACATTTACCTCAGAAGCGTTGGAAAAGTGTGTGTTTTGGTCAACAGTGACAGTAAAAATGAGACAAGGCTATCAAGGGTGTTGTAAGTTACCTCAGAATCATTGGTAAACTGTGTGTTTTAGTCAACAGTGACAGTAACAATGAGTCAACACCATCAGACATATCAACATTTATCTCAGAAGCATTAGCAAAGTATGTGTTCTAGTCAACAGTGACAGTAAAAATGAGACAGGGCTATCAGGGATGTTGTAAGTTACCTCAGAAGCGTTGGAAAAGTGTGTGTTTTAGTCAACAGTGACAGTAACAATGAGTCAACACCATCAGACATACTGTATTAACATTTACCTCAAAAGTAGCAGCTTATACCTAGCTAAGTATATAATACATAAGATTGTAAATGTGTTGAGGTATTGTAATTGTATGCAGTATGTACGATAATGGTCGCCACTTATGAAAGCAAAGAAACATAAAATACACAGATGCTTAGTTCTTTTGCGGTCATTTGTTATGTAACGATCATTTGCTCTGTGTTTCTGGTTGTTGTGTGTGTGTGTGTGTGTGTGTGTGTGTGTGTGTGTGTGTGTGTGTGTGCTCGCACTCTCTCCTGCACTTCCAGATGATCACACTAAATTAAGCAAACAGAGATATAGCTTAATGACGCATAACATATTCCATGTGGACGAGGACACAGAATAGACACATTCAGAGCGTTGTGCACTTGTGTTGACTAGGACACACTCCCTTGTTAAGCACCGATAAGTCATTGAAGACAGCGAACAAAATGGACTGTAGTGAGCAAATGGAAAAAGTGTCTAAGATTAAATGAAGCAAATTTAGAAACAACATAATTGAGTTAGATTTCAGTATAAGCGTTAGCGATGCTTTCGGCTCATAACAGACGTGAGATGTGTGAAAAGCAAAGATAAATCTCATTGGGAATATTATATATCCTGGTCAGATGGATATAGTGTTCATACAGTGTCAGTGGAGGTTAACAAGGAGGACGAATTAACCAATGCTGCACTGAGGGTCAAGAGCATTGGAATTAACTCAGTGGGGCCTGAGAGAACGAACATATAATAAGCAACGATGATTCATTAAAAATGTATAGCAGTGCCCCTAGTGTGCATATTGTATGTCACATAAAACATTGCATTTATATACCTCACTCACTCACTTACTCATTCTCTACACTGCCTGTCTCCCGGGAATCTGGGCAAAATGCGGCATACACCCTGGATGGGATCCCAGTCCATTACACGGCACAAGCATGCACACATGCTCACACAACACCTGGCAATTTGGGAACGCCAATTACCCTAATCTGCATGTCTTTGGACTAGTGGAGGAAACCGGAGCACTCGGATGAAACCCACCAAGCACAGGGACAGGAAGAACTCAAGCCCTCAACCATGGATGTGAGGTCATAGTGCTAACCACTCTGCCTCCATGCTGCCTATTTACAGTACATACCTATGTATTGTTATTTTTTAATTAATTAAGGGGACCTATTATGACAAATATTGTTATATTGTCATTTTTAGAAAATTCAGTTGTGTCTCCAGTAGGCGTGTACAAAAAAAATGAGGAAAATGATTTCTTTTGTTCTTTTTCCATTTTTGTATTGGCTGGAGCTTAAACAAGCCAATTAGATTCCCCCCTATTATGACCTCATATGAGTAAATACCAGCTTCTCTGGAGGGAAATGGCTCAGCAGTAGCTCATTTACATAGACACTGAAATTGCACATTTGGAGGATGAGTGTAAGTATAATTAATAAATGCATTATCTGAGGAGTATTTTTAGCTAGAGCATTAAAAGACACACTGTGGGGGACCCATGAGACCTGTGTTAACTATTTAAATAAATAATGAAATATCGGACATGTAAAGCACTACATAAAGGTCAGATTTATTGAACATGAGAAATAAGAAAAGTCAACCCTAAGTGCAGGTAACTGTGATTTAAAAGTTATGTATTTATTTAATTAGCTACCATGTTTTTGAGAAATGAAGCTATGGCTTTCAGGTGATTTGGTAAAAAATAAAATGAAATGGGGAATTTAGAATGCTTCTAGCAAACATTTTCATTTCAAATCATCTCTGTAATTACTTTAGGTCAAAATAAAATGGAGAATTATTGTACCACTATAGGCCAACTTGGATCCTCTTGTCTCCATGAGTAACAGTCAGGATCTTGCACCCTACTACCAAATTGGGTGATTGATTTATCTGATGTCCAAAAAAAAAAAAAAAAAGACAGTAGTGGAAGCATATAAAGAAATCCCTTAAAATCAATGACAATGTCTCAACCGTGAGAAGGATGGGAAAAGTAAGAGAGAAAGTTTGTAAGACACATTAAAGCAGGAAAGATAAAAAGATATGAGACATGAAAAGACAGCGAGAGAGAGAGAGAGGGAGATCAAGCGAGCTAAAGACAAATGGAAGAAAAATCAGTGAAAGGAAAAGGCGAATAAATATAATAAAGAATAAAACCATTCATCATGAATTATAAACCAAAGAAAAATAATTGAATATCTGACTGAGATAGTGACAGAGTGAAAGAGAAAGAAATGTACAAACGAAAGAAAACATGAATTTGGACACTTCTCTCTCTCTCTCTCTCTCTCTCTCTCTCTCTCTCTCTCTCTCTCTAACTAACTATCTATCTATCTCTGCCTACGCTCTAATCCCTGTAGTATTTTGTTCTGCTTCAGGGCTTTTAAAAAGGCCAGGGGTTTTCATCTTGAAAGACCGTCCGCATGCCGAACAGTTCATCCGATCAGCGAATCTAAAATAGCTTCAGGAAAAACTGGACGAAGAGAATCTCTGACTCACGTTACTCGGGTTATATAACCCAAATGAAATGCTTTTTCATGTCAGAGTACAAAAGATTTTTGAAATGAGGTATAATATCTGACTTACAACTAATCAGAGAAATGAACACTGGAATTGTGCCTTGATCAAATGTCAACAAGATGAAAGGTCGACTCATTTTAAAGATGTGCACACTGCAAAAGTGAGGTCTCGTAATAGCAATTGAAAATATCTAGTCAAATAGCCTAGAAAAATAGATTTTCTTAATATAAGGGTAAGATTACTAAGCTTAAACAAATGTTTATAAAATTTTGTTGGCAGCCAATTTTGCTAGCATTAAGCAATTATTCCTTGAAAAAAGGCAAAATTACTAGTACCTTCCTAATAGAACAAGAAATTAACTAGTGCTGCACAATTAATCACATAAACATTTAAATTGCATTATGGACCTGTGCAATTATTTACTCACAAATATTATTACAGGTAATATATGCTTAGTTGGGAATTTATGCTGTTTGTCAATAATTTAAGTATTTGCACATTTTTTTAAAACACTTTTGAGGTGTTAATAAATAATGGTAACCAACCATTTTAATGAGGCCATTTGTCCAATTATCTGCTTTTAGGACAATGAAAGTGAAACATTGGCCAGTTTAGTGTTGGAGGTTTCTTGGCTAAATTTGACCAGTCTGGTGGCCAGTCTTCATTGATTGCACATTCCACCAGTAAGAGCAGAGTGTGAAGGTTTAATTAGTAGAGTAATAGCACAGTTTTGCTTAAAACGTTGCAATGCACACAACATTATGGTTGACATATCAGAGTTCAAAAGAGGACAAATTGTTGGTGCGCGTCTCGCTGGAGCATCTGTGACCAAGACAGCAAGTCTTTGTGATGCATCAAGAGCCGCGGTATCCAGGGTAATGTCAGCATACCAGCAAGAAGGACGAACCACATCCAACAGCTGCCCAACTCACTGCAGAATTAAATGTGCACTTCAACTCCCCCGTTTCTACCAAAAATGTTAGTCGGGAGCTCCACAGGGTTCAATGGTGCCAACAGCGAAAATCTTGAGCTTGGGACAATGTGAAACATGTATTGTTCTCTGATGAGTCCACCTTCACTGTCTTTCCCACATCCGGGAGAGTTACGGTGTGGAGAAGCGCCAAAGAATCGTACCACCCAGACTGTTGTACGCCCAGGGTGAAGCATTTTTTTTTTAATCAAATTGTGAAGCCCTAAAAAATTTTTTGTAGAAAAAGGCTTAGTAATCTAACAATTGGTTGCTATAATGATATACAGTGGTACCTCGGCATACAAATTTAATCTGTTCCAGAGGCGAATTCTTAATTCAAAAATTCGTATTGTGAAACGCATTTTCCCATAGGAAATAATGTAAATGCCGATAATCTGTTCCAGCCAACTAAAAATATGACCATAATTAACAATTTTTGCATAAACGGTTAAAAAAACAAAGCATTTAGAAAAGACATGTAAACGACGTAAACTATGAAATAAATTGACATCAAACCTCACTTAACCTTCATACACAGACTGCTTTAAAAATGAAACTGAAAGTGGCTCCCTTTTCTTCTTGCTACCTTGCTAACATTCTTGGGGAACATTCATGTCTTCACTAAATCTTGCACAAAATGCAAAAAAAAAAAAAAACCCACAAACAAAAATTATTTCTGCTGACGCCAACAAGATTTAGTATTTAAAGTGAAAATTTGAAGGTGGATTAATTTTAGATCAATCTGACTTAGATTCAAGATATTTTCAACCACTCAAATATCACTTTTTTGTTTGTTTAGTCACTCGATACTGTAGGTGATATGAATGATAAACAAAAAATTGAAAAGCAAACGAATTAAATGTTCTGGATCAAGTGCTATTCTACAAGCTTATGTATAATGTATATACCGAAGCTAAATTGTGAGATAAATCGTAGAGATTATGTTCTGCAACATTGTACGACTTCCTTTCACCACTTTTCTTTCATGCACCATGGCTAATAATGTGTGCACTGATGGTGCATAATGGCGTCTGTGTTTTGTGGATAATGAATGAATCCACGCCAGATGGATATCACAGGACAACAAAGGAATCAGAATCCTGACTGTTAACCTGACTGCATGCAGTCACCCAGGAAATACTAAGAGAGGAAATAAAGTACAAAGCAAGTCAGCGAAATGAGTGTGTTGCTGTGTAACTGATCTCCGCGTTCTGTGTGTGTGCGTGCGAGAGTAATTGTTGGATTCAGAGAAACCCCGTTTTCAACCGTCTGTGTGTGAGCGAAGGAGAGAGAAAAGGCGAGAGAGAGAGACAGAGCGGAATCTGCCAGTTCTAGCCGTTTCATCTTTTCCTCTCCGTTTTTTCACACATTTACCAGGCAACCATCTTCATTTTATCTTGTCCCACTCTCTCACCTCTGGAAACATACTGTATCCGTTCTTTCATGTGGCTTGCGTGTATTCCAGTCAATGAACATATGGGTGTGTATGTGTGTATGTGTGAGAGTGTGTGTGTGCTTTTCTGGAAGTAGAGAATAAGGAGAGAGGGACGAGTGCAGATGAAAAGGGCAGACACATGAAAGGAGACAGAGAGCTTTGTCAAGAGTGTCTCCATGTCTTCACAGGAACACAAATGCGGGTGATTTTCTCTCCAGTACCAGAACAGATGGGTGTGTGTGTGTGTGTGTGTGTGGAAAGCTTGCTCAGTGGCCATCAACCCAGAGATTGAATCCCATTCCATTTACTTGCACGCATTTATAGATAGCCCGAAGGTGATGATACACAGGAACATCTAGAAGGTAAAGTTTATTAGCCTTGTGTGTGTGTGGGTGTGTGTGTGTGCGCTGCGTGTGTGAACTTTTAAACAAGAGGCCTGCAATCACATTGGATGCCATTTTTCACAGTTGTTGGACGACAAAGTACAAAGCATAGACATTCATATTATGGACATTATAATGTCCTGATTTCCTGCAACAGCTCCAAATGAAGTGGCATCTCATGTGGATGATGTAGAAGGTCTCAAGTGGCCTGAACGGATCTCTCTGTACTCAAGCCCACTGAAGAGCTTTGCGTTGAACTGGAATGTCAAACGAAACGACTTGAGAGCCAGGTCTCCTTGTCAAACACCAGTGCTTGACCTCACTTATGCTCTTTTGACTGAAGAGGCACATGTTCTCAAAGACACACTCTAAAACCTTGTTGAAACCCTTCCCAGAAGAGTGGAAGCCGTCGTCGCTGTAAAGGAGGACGGCGAATCCAAATAAATGGCCAAGGTTTTGTTTTAGAATAGGATGTCCAAACAAGTGGTGTCCAGACTATTCTGATATTTTGTGTACCATACGTAAGGGTTATTTTTCCCATAACCATTGGTGGCGCTGTTACATTCGGTTCCATCCATTATCTATAGTGTCGTTCTGGGTTCTGAAGACGTTTGAGCTTAGGGAACAAAGCAGGGAACATTCTGGATTGGGTGCCAACCCATCATAGGGCACAAATACACACACACACCCAATAGAATAATACCACCTACGGAAAGACCACTTATCACTGCATGACTTCTGACTTTTAGAGGAAACCAATGTTTCAGGAGGAAACCCAGCAAGCACAGAAAGAACTCCACATATAGAGCGGAGACCAAGTTCAAACCCCCTACCCCCTGGACAGTGCTAACCACTAAGCCACCATGCCACCTTGCTCACTTCGTCAAAAATCCAACATCGTCCGCCTTAAGGCCTTTGCTAACAGTAAACTGTACAATGTGGATGCCAATGAACAAAAAAAAAAAAAAGACAGGGTGCTTAGCCTCGCTGGCCCCTTAATACCAGCCCCCAGTAATAGGACTGGATATTACATCCTGCAATTACGTCATTGTATCTCAGCGAGTTTTGAAATAATAGACTTTCGTGTGTGGTTTGATGGAAAGTAGTACAAGAGGAACTCACATGTGAACTTCTGCACGCAAATGCCATACCACTACCCAAGTCATTATAGGTCAAAAGAAATAGTAACAGGTGAGAGCATATAAGATTAGATTAGATTAGATTAGATTAGATTAGATTAGATTAGATTTTACTGTCAAGTACATGTACACCCCAGCGATTGGATGCAGTGTTGGTCCCAAGCCCGGATAAAATGCGTCGAGAAGGGCATCAGGCGTAAAAAACCTGTGCCAAGTTGTTGTCCGGGTCGGATGGTCCACTCTGGCAACCTCTTGACGCGAGCAGCCGAAAGACAAACAACAACAGTTTACCAAGCCAGTGAAATGCAGTTAGAATGAAATGCTTCATAACAATGGATATATGAGGGTATGGGTCCATATGTACAGGGATGAGAGTGATTAATGTACACAAGGTGCAGTAGTTAATAAGGATATTCTATATATGGCAATATACAGTATAACTCGTATCAAGAAGATAACATGCGTATATAATATGTTAGTTGTACAGTATATATAAATACATTTAGTGAAAAAAAGGGCATGAGGAGAGCAAAAGCTGCAAAAAATTTTTGCAGGTGTAAAAATGTTATTTATGTGTATTATTTATAAAAATCTTTACAAACGACTATCCCATAAATGTGCACACATTCACACACCCATTGAAGGGTTTTCTGACAGTGTGTGAGCTTTCCCAGGTCTCTATCTCTTACCTTTCTTTGTTTTATTTCACACGTCTATAAAGCATCGCCTCCCTTGCCTTGGCAATACCTCCTATGGCTCGCCGGAACACTTTCGCTCTCCTGGGAACGGTTATTTCTTTCTTATCGGCCGTCTGTCACCGGGACTCCATATGACTTCAACTCTATGTTCTCCTCGGAACATGTTAATGACTTTTGTTCTTTGGATTTACGTGACACAGGTGTCTGGCCAAAAGCTTATATATGTTCTCCTTGCTGCTAATAAACAGTGATCATGCGTGTTGTGTGTGTGTGTGTGTGTGTGTGTGTGTGTGTGTGTGTGTGTGTGTGTGTGTGTGTGTGTATGTGTGTGTGTGTGTGTTTGTTATCTCTTACAGCCAGTAAGTGCATTGGAGTGAAGGAGACATAATTTTTTTTTATCCTTGCTTACTGTCTGACTGTCTGAAATATTAGATTCACCAGTTCACCCCTGGCATGTTTTGGGGAGGTAGAAGGAAACCAGAGAATCCACAAGTAGACCAGAACAAGACAGGATCCCAAAGTATTTACAATAGTATAATGATGTACCATAGTGTACCAGCAAGCGAGTATCAGTACCATGGTACTTCAGTATATACCGTGGTACTAAGCGGGTAGTAATCTAGTGGTAGTGTGGTATGACATCGGTGCCCCTGGAGCTGTGATTAGGTAGAATTAAGTGTGCCACAGTGCCCCTCTGCTGAGAAGAACTAAAAAAATAAAAAATCAAGCTTGTTATGTGTGAGTTGTAAAATGTTTGCTAATTGGAAACATTACACTTTTAGATGTGGTGACATACTGGGAGTAATTAACAATGTTGTTTTTCCCCAGTGAGCCACTGGCCCTGAGGGATTGCGTGATTGCCCCCACGCACACACACACACACACACACACACACACACACACACACACACACACACACACACAAACATACACACATCAATAACAGTCAGGGAAAGGCCAGAGGAAAATGTTGTCTTTATTGTTGCTGGTTTTGTGTTGCTTCAGACCGACACCATGATAAAGTGATGAACGGCGTTAATTAACGCTATTTAGCAGACGTAGGAGGTATGAGTCAGAACTCAGTCAATACGGGGTATATCTGTGTGTGCCTGATGTAAAGTACGGTTGTTTTTTTTTGATGATTATATTAAGCACATTTATTGTTTAGGAATGGTCTCTTTGCTTTCTCTCTGTTGGAACCATTTGACAGCAAAACGAGATAAATCCATTTCTGGAGATTTGCGGAAAAACAGGTTTCTTGAATTGAAGCAAATATTGCAAACTTAGATAATATTTTGTGTCACAATGGTGTTTAAATGTTTTTATATTTTGTCAAAATTGTTTGTTTGTTTTTGTGTTATTTTTCAAAACGCTATAACTCCACATCCTACCGTTTTATCACAATGCCTGCATTTGTGTTTGTTTAAGTATTTAAGTATGCAATTTAGCATCAATAATACATTGGTTAAGTTTTAATAAAATATATGTAAATAAATAAAAATAAATAAATAAATAAATAAATAAATAAATAAATGTACTCATGCTTGGATTGTGATTTTGTAGTGAGTCAAACAGCAAGAAGTGGCAGCAAATTAGAAAAAAAAAGAAAAAAGGAGAAAGTGATGAGTTTGAGAAAGTTGGTTGAGGATCATGAGAAACCTATGAACAACACCAAAACTTCAGTTCACACAATCATCTGCCTCCTCTTCTATCAGTTTTAGTTTTACTTCCCAGCTCGCAAAGATAGTACAGGTATGCACATGTTAACCAACAGCTTCCCACACACAGCATGTGCACTTTATCTCATCTCATTATCACATACAGATCACTTGTACATACTGGTAGTCCCTGACTGGTGAATGAGATTCCATTCCAGGAGCATGTTTGTAAGTCAGATTTGTTCTTAAGTCTGACAAAGTGAGTTTTATAGCCCTTTGACACAAATATACAATGTAAAGCATTCCAATCTATTTGTCTAAATTTCGGTGCCCTCTCCCCGCTAAACCGTAACCACGCTTAAGGAAGGAATCTCGCTGTAACAGGGTCGTCTCTGCGCCTTTAAATCGCGAAGGGAATCTCGGAAGCCATTTTGTCTCAGAGCTGTTTTCCACAGTGAACTCTGTTTTGTTGAGGATTTTCCGAAATTAGGATTATTCACGATCAGGATGGCTTTATAGGACAGACATTTCCTATCATCGTGCTCCCGGACTGATTCATTGAAACCGGTGAGGCTGACTCATTTCTCCCGCACACACACATACAACATCCTGGACTTTAGACATTTTATACATCCACTTACAGACTGAAAATATTGCATATAATTATAAATATTGATATCTGGTGTCTATTTTTTGTACAATACAGTCGTGGCCAAAAGTTTTGAGAATGACACAAATATTAGTTTTCACAAAGTTTGCTGCTAAATTGCTTTTAGATCTTTGTTTCAGTTGTTTTTGTGATGTACTGAAATATAATTACAAGCACTTCATACGTTTCAAAGGCTTTTATCGACAATTACATGACATTTATGCAAAGAGTCAGTATTTGCAGTGTTGGACTTCTTTTTCTGGACCTCTGCAATTCGACTGGGCTGCTCTCAATCAACTTCTGGGCCAAATCCTGACTGATAGCAGCCCATTCTTTCATAATCACTTCTTGGAGTTTGTCAGAATTTGTGGATTTTTGTTTGTCCACCCGCCTCTTGAGGATTGACCACAAGTTCTCAATGGGATTAAGATCTGGGGAGTTTCCAGGCCATGGACCCAAAATTTCAACGTTTTGGTCCCCGAGCCACTTAGTTATCACTTTTGCCTTATGGCACGGGGCTCCATCGTGCTGGAAAATGCATTGTTCTTCACCAAACTGTTGTTGGATTGTTGGAAGAAGTTGCTGTTGGAGGGGGTTTTGGTATCATTCTTTATTCATGGCTGTGTTTTTGGGCAAAATTGTGAGTGAGCCCACTGCCTTGGATGAGAAGCAACCCCACACATGAATGGTCTCAGGATGCTTTACTGTTGGCATGACACAGGACTGATGGTATCGCTCACCTTTTCTTGAAAGGACAAGCCTTTTTCCAGATGTCCCAAACAATCGGAAAGAGGCTTCATCCGAGAATATGACTTTGCCCCAGTCCTCAGCAGTCCATTCGTCATACTTTTTGCAGAAGATCAATCTGTCCCTGATGTTTTTTTTGGAGAAAAGTGGCTTCTTTGCTGCCCTTCTTGACACCAGGCCATCTTCCAAAAGTCTTGGCCTCATTGTGTGTGCAGATGCGCTCACACCTGCCTGCTGCCATTCCTGAGCTCTGCACTGGTGGCACTCCGAACCCGCAGCTGAATCCTCTTTAGGAGACGATCCTGGCGCTTGCTGGACTTTCTTGGACGCCCTGAAGCCTTCTTAACAAGAATTGAACCTCTTTCCTTGAAGTTCTTGATGATCCTATAAATTGTTGATTTAGGTACAATCTTAGTAGCCACAATATCTTTGCCTGTGAAGCCATTTTTATGCAACGCAATGAGGGCTGCATGCGTTTCTTTGCAGGTCACCATGGTTCACAATGAAAGAACAATGATTTCAAGCATCACCCTCCTTTTAACATGTCAAGTCTTCCATTCTAACCCAATCAGCCTGACATAATGATCTCCAGCTTTGTGCTTGTCAACATTCTCACCTGAGTTAACAAGACGATTACTGAAATGATCTCAGCAGGTCCTTTAATGACAGCAATGAAATGCAGTGGAAATTTTTTTTTAGGGATTACGTTAATTTTCATGGCAAAGAAGGACTATGCAATTCATCTGATCACTCTTCATAACATTCTGGAGTATATGCAAATTGCTATTATAAAAACTTAAGCAGCAATTTTTCCAATTCCCAATATTTATGTAACTTGGCCCGACTGTGTAAATATGGTGTAATTAATAAATTAATTCATTAATGCTCTTCCTATCTGGCATGCCAAAGTATCTAAGGTCTGCTTTAAATGAACTTCAAGGGTGCGTTATAAAAAATATTATATTACTATTATTATTATTTACTGCTATTATTTAAACAGAATGAATTTTAATTAATTAATGAACAAACTTGATCTCTACCACGACACCCTGCTAGAATCACTAAAACGTGTTCTCCTCCAGCAGCTGATATTAGAATTAATTGCTAATATAACAATTTATGTCCTATTTACAAAGGCTTGACCTAAATTACAGTCTCCGTGAACTTGTTTTATCTGCAGGTGTAGACTTGCACAACTCCTTCTTTTGAAGCTGACCGTGGGAGAGGGCTGTGTCAAGGTTAATGCTGTTAACGCTCTTCACAACAACACCCAGACCTGTAAATATGTACAGTACAGTTACAAGCAAACATTGGCCATTGGAGTAGATTTACATTCAGTTTCACTATGAACTGAACTTTTTAGGGTAGGACTATAGTTAGCATCGAGTGTGGGAATCTAGACTCAACTCTAACAATCAGCAGAACTGTTCCAGTTTATCAGGGATTGTTCAAATACAGAGTATATCTTAAACAAACAGGTAGAATAACCGGATGTTAGATAATCTATTCATGATGAAAGGAAATTATTATTCCTTTTTATTGTCATGCCACCACTTTAAGTGCAATGTGACCAAAGCACTACTATCTTTTTTTAAAGCATTACTGATAAACTAATCAATCAGACAATCTGTTGTGGGATGACCAGACATATATAAAAGTAGTTTAAAGTGCACTGATTACAATAAACTACAATGGGTTTGTATAAAATGTACTCAAGTAGCTGGGGTTAATAAAAGTACTCCTACAAAACATAATAAACTGGTTCCCCTTGTGCCACTTTTTTAGATTCCCTTTGTGCCACTGACACTGCTCTGGCACCTTGGAGCATGGCTCCACAGGTCCTCTGGTGGTCTGCTGTGATGTCTGGATACTTTGGGTGGTTTGAGTTGTTCATGGATCAGACTTGTTTATCCGGCACATCCGATGGGTGCTTGATCAGATTGGGGTCTGAGGACGGGTCGGCAGTTTTAGGGTCTGTCTGCTGGGTCCTGTGTGTGGTGGGCTTTGGTGCGCTACTTGTTCTGGTGCCTTTTTCTCGGGCCATTAATTAAAAAAGAATGTTTTAACTGCATTAGCTTTTCTATGGGATCAGACGAGATGGCATGGGTGAGCCTTGGGGGTCCATGGTCCTGTCACCAGTCTACTGATATATAATAGACAATTAGTGTTAATGTGTTAATGTTATGGCTGATAACAAGCACTAGATTGTCGCATATAACTTGTTCTGTCTCCTTAGAAAACATTTTAAAAAAATTAAATAATAATGCAAAATTCATTTACAGTAAGCAACTCTTTCTCTTCCTTTATTTTACCACTGACCACTAAAAATGAGAAGTCCCCTTATTCTGTCATGAAAGAGAAATAAATTAAGTTGCTTTTGCATGTTAAATTAGACCAGAAAGTGCCTAAATCTGTTTATGTGCCGGACTTTGCAAAATCTAAAAGTCACCATTTCCTTATTAGACAGAGAAGTGTACATGAGAAGGAAGGGGAAGTTCATTCATAAAAAGACAGGTTTCTTACCAGATACTCTAGCCTTAAGGAGATACCCGCAGTCCCGCAATCCAGATCACAGGATTAAGAAGTCTCATGGGTGAACTTCACAGATGGTCAACTTAGTTTAAGAGTGCTAAGCTTCGGCGTGAATGAAGTGGCAACAGCTTTAGTTTTGAAAAAAGGCAGAGGAGAAATGTGTGAGGACAGAAGATGCCAAAATAAGTCGAGAATTAGGCTAGTAACAACGGGATTTCTTTTTTTCATAAGAAGCTTATACACAGCTTCTTACGCATTTACATTTTTTTGGAAACTATGAAAGGGGTTCACAAATATTCACAAATATGTCAATTGTAGTGTTGGTGGTAACATGTAGCACTTACTTGCAAAAACTCTGATAGTTGCTGACTTACATAAGACCTTAAGCTAGAGCTCATTGAGGAAGTATATTTTTTGCTTAATAATGCAATTTTACAGTGAATGCTTAATACAGAGGCTTGTCTTTTCCAGTAATGGTAAGATTATTTAACTCTGCACTTTTATGTGATTTTTAAGTGAATTATTTTATTTTTATTCATATGATGTAACGTATTGTAACTAATTGGTCATTTTAAGATTCTTCTCTTTTTTATTTTTTATTTTTTTTTACATAAATACCAAATATAAACTAAATAATCTAACACTAATTCTCAGTATATTAACTGAGATATTGGGGGGATGGGGGCGCCGCGCTAAAACCTTTTCTTTTTTTTTTTTTATTATAGTTTTTCATGTACTATGTCTGATTCATTCAGTCACTCTCATTCTGAATGGACGTGGGCGTGTTCGCACTTGAGATGAGGACAATACCGCAACACTAATCTTAGTATGAGTAGTATCAGTTTCAGTCATTACCCAGCAGCCGTACGATGAGTAGGTTTCTCTATGTTTAAAACTAAACAACTCACTCTGTAGCCAATTGCAAACCAGTGAGCAGGAAGCAGGAACTAAAAGAGAAAGTAACCGCGTAGACATAGTACTTGGTTTAAATAGTAGAAATATGGGATATGTTCAGAGGATACAAGCAAGCTGAGCAATAACCCCCAGGACTGACCTCCCTGTAGCTCTACCCAAATGCCCTGCAATGAAGTACTTAATAGAACTGCCTCATTAAGCCCTAATATATCTTTATCAGCTAATCGTCAATTAATGTGGCAGAACAGACTAATACTAATTTAGTCTCATTATCTGGTGGTCTAAGGACCTGGTGATTCTGGATGTGCTCAAGCTGGTCTAATTTAGTGAGAGAGCAATTTAATATCTTTCTACTTCATCGTGAATTAAGTATCTTTTGAAGTGGTTGGAAACTGCTGCACTTTAAACAATTTGTCTTCCAATGATAATGGACCCTGGTATATATTTAAGAGTTAAATTATTTGCAAATCATGGATCTTTTTTTTTTTTTTTCGTCATCAGAGTACTGACCATAAAAAGGAAAAAGGCAGTGAGGAACAAATATGCCTTGCCTTCAGGTAACATCTTGACCTCAAAGTGACCTGCTGAAAGGAACTCTGTCAAGGAAGTAGCTGCTGTGTAGGAAACTACTTTCAGCTTTAAAAGACAATGTTTGCAAAAATCACACTTCATTGCTGATAGCTTCTGCACAAGCAGAATGTTGTCTTGTTGTCTTCTTTCTGTTTCTCATACAAAACCACCACCTCTCGTCTTACATCTCCAAATCCAGCTATTTTGTAAACTTATGTATATTAACGTCACAGCATCACCTCCCATTTTATCCAGGGTAGGGACCAGCACTGCCTCCAGTGGCTTGGATTTGGTCATTGACTGGGAATCAAACCCCTCTACATGGCAGCTGAGAAACCTACCACTGTGCCACCAATGTCCCAACATGGGCCACAGACTAGTCAGTGGTAATTTTGGTATTGTGGGCAGGTGCTAAGTCATGCTGGAAGAGGAGATTAGCATCACCCTAAAGCTAATTGGTAGTTGAAATCATAAAGTGCTCTAAAATCTGATTACATGGCACCCCAAATCATCACTGACTGTGGAAAGTTCACAAACATTTCACCCACTTTTCCTCAAGACATTATGACTCTTGGGTCTTTGTAGCACTAAGCAACAGTCCAGTTCTTTCAAAAGAGAACAGTCCAGACTTCTCTCACCCTAGCCCTGGTAAGATGCTCCTGAAATTGTCTCTGTTTCAGGGGTTTCTTGGTATGTCTGTGTGTGGTGGCTTCTTATAAAGCTGTCCCATGTTCTTGAATCGGATTTGCTTGAGAAGGCTGTTGCATCTACACCTTTTGCTACCACATATTTCTTCCTATGAGTATGCTTTGAAATAGTGACTGCCTTCTGTGGCTTTTTAGCTTGTATGAGCTGTAAATCGAAATCTCTCACTCACTCATCATCTATATCACTTTACCCTGTATTGGGCATCACAGGGGGCTTTTAGCCTATCCCAAGAGACTTAGGGCAGGAGGCGGGGTACACTCTGGACGGGGTGCCAATCAATTGTAATAAGTCGTAATCTTTGAGATGAAAAGAAGAAAATTAAATGCTTACAATATTTCACTTTAAATGTAATGAGTGAGAATATACAGTATTTCACAAAAGTGAGTACACCCCTCACATTTCAGCAACCACTTTATTATATGTTCTCAAGGGACAATACTATAAAAATGAAATTTGGATATAGTTTATAGTAGTCAATGTGCATCTTGTATAACAGTGCAGATTTACTGGTTTCTAAGCATAACTCAGCATGCTGACTTTATTGTCTAAATACCCAAGTAAAAAAAAAAATGTATGCCAAGTATATTAAATCCTAGCATGCCAAAACATACTTAAGTGTACTTCCTCCAGACTAATGACGAGTATACTTGAAGTTTGATATTTTGGAACAAATAATTTTGTGCCAAGTGTGTTTAAGTTGTAATTAAATTGTACAAAAGCACAATTTTAAGTGTATTAAGTATATTTTTGTGTGCTAAAGTGGAACAACTTTAAGTATACTTAGTACACTTAAAGTACATGGCTGCGTGTGTACTAACATACCTGACAGTAATTAATGAAATTTAAGTATATATTTAATGTATTGTGAGTACATTACAGTAATTCTTACTGTGTTACAAATACATGATTAATATACTATGAGTATATTCTTCTGTAATACAATTCCAAATACTAAAAAAGTACAGTGTGGTTAATAAAAATATACTTTATTATATCATACAGTACACACAGTCTTCTATACTACTGTATTGCAAATATGTTACCAGTATTTGTTATACTGGATAATTTACAAATGAACAGAATCTAATTTAATTGAAATTAACAAAAAAAAAAAAACCGGCCGAGAGCTACAGAACATTATATCAGAAATAAAACACATTTGACAAAACATTCTATAGTCTAAACTATGTGATTAATTTTACACTACCTAACAAAAACCATAGAATTTACCTTATGCAGGTGAAAATTCAATATTAACGATACGTTATTGTTAATAACGCATGCAATGACGCAGCTTCGAGCCGTGAATTCGAACTAGGAGCGGAAGAACTGGGGAGCCAATCAGAAAACAGACAATCCGAATCTCCAGTTTCTGATTGGCTGGTGTTGAGCTGATTCTAGTCCCTGGTTGGCTGGAATATTTGCAGCGTTCTAACGCTCCTGCAGTTTGTGCAAGTTGATGATAGTGAGCGCGCAGAAGAGTGTTCAAACGCATATATTACCTTGAACGCGCAAAAGTGATTTTTAGCGCGCAAAAACGATTTGGGGTCTCGCGCGTGCACGAGAGAGTAGTGCACTAAATATAAGCATAAATAAGTACATATGAATTAGTACATTTAAGTTTAACTGAAAATATACTACCGTCTATATTAAATTGTGTATTCTAATGTATAGTTTTAGTACATTTCTACAATGTTTATTTCGAGCATATTTAAAAATAAATAAATCAATGTATACCAAAAATAAATTGAAAAAAATAAGTTTGAATAAATGTTCTTTGGAAATTAAACCGACCTTTCACTTGAAGTATATTTTCCTATAATATATTTTTGGAAAGTGTACTATAATACAATTATTTTGAAGTATGTTTAAAGTTTAATTCCAAAATTTGGTAAAAGCATGATGTTAGTATACTTTTTATTTATTATCTGATGGCACAACTTTTTGTTAGTATATTTGCAATGTACTATCAACGATTTCAATATATTTGTAATATTTTTTTCACTGGGGTAACTAGCAAGAAAAATGTATAAGTACCTAATTACTAGGTTAGCCACTAACTAGGTTAGTGAAAAAAACAACCACAAAAGAAACAAACAACAAAAAATACTGAATAGATCTATAGTCTACACACTGTAGTGGTGTGTGTGTGTGTGTGTGTGGTGTGTGAGCGAGAGAGAGAGAGAGAGAGAGAGCACAGCAGCTCCCCCTTGAAGATGAATGTGTAAGCAAGTCACATGAGTGTTCCGGTGAATTATTTTTAACTGAATGAATGGTTAAAAAAAAAAAGGAAAATCACACATGCAGGTGATGATGCTAAACTTTCTGTTCTTTTGAAACCATTGTCTGTGAACGTCACAAGCAGTATCACAATGTAACATTCAAAAAAAAAAAAAGACTAGCTGTGTAGCAGTAGTGACATGACGACTATGATTTTACATATCATTGTAATATAAATGCGTTAGAATATTGTTATTCTTGAAGAATGTTAATCATTACAATATGCATATATGAAGCCCACATATACAGTATGAATCACACATCACTGTGCACGGGCCAATCACCATGATGTGGGTGGGCTGATGGGAACTTTCTTGCTGAGTTTCTGTTAACTAACTGCATATGTCGTCTTCTGTACCAATTTGCACATCAAAGACAAAAAGTACATTGTGTTTCCCCCTGTCTTCTTTCCTACGGTTTGCAAAAAATAAGGGTTCTTTTGAAAATTCCTTAAATGATGGAACATAGCCATAATTAGTAAAAAAAAAAAAAAAAAACTCAGTGGGATTAGACAGTGCAAAAGAAATGGATAGGGAATCGAAAGCAGATAAAAACCAAATAAAAGATTCTAGATTAAAGAGAGAGGAAAGACAAAATCCCCACATCCTGTTTTGGCGGTTTATCGCTCTCTTTTCTTTCTCTCAACCTATTTTATTTTACTCTCACAGGCGTATATGGTGTATCACAGGTACACAGAAAGAGCTTACACAAACGTTATATTGGTGACAAAGAAGTGGGAGTGGAGATGTGAGGAGAAAATGATAAGTACATACATAATGAGATAGGTTCTCTAGTTTAGAAAGAAAACTTACCTGGGTTGTTATAATTCTTCATTGAAGTCTTTTTTTTCTTGTTAAATGTACATTCACTTTCAGTGATTACCTATATATATATATACTCACACGCACATATAGATTAGATTATTAGATTATATTCAACTGGTACATGTACACAGCCAATGAAATGCAGTTAGCATCTAACCAGAAGTGCATAAGTGGCCTATTTACAATATAAATGTGTTATATTATATATGTTATACATGTATTCAGCACATACACTATATTGCCGAAAGTATTGGCTCGCCTGCCTTCACATGTATATGAACTTGATTAACATCCAATTCTTAATCCATAAGGTTTAATATGATGTTGTTCCACCCTTTGCAGGTATAACAGCTTCAACTCTTCTGGGACGTCTTTCCACAAGGTTTAAGAGGGTGTTTATAGAAAATTCTTCCAGAAGCACATTTGTGATGTCAGACACTGATGTTGGACGAGAAGGCCTGGCTTGTAGTCCCCGCTCTAATTCATCCTAAAGGTGTTGAGGTCATGTTTCAAGTCAGGATTCTGTGCAAGCCAGTCAAGTTCTTCCATACCTCACTTGCTTATCCATGTCTTTATGGTTCGCAGTCATGAAGGGGAACGGGAAGGGGGCATCCCCAAACTGTTCCCACAAAGGGCATGAAATTGTCCAAAATGTCTTGGTATGCTGAAGCATAATGGTATGCTGGAACTAAGGGAATACCTGTGGGATATCTACTCCTTTAATTATGAAACAATGTTGGTGGTGATTATTAGGTTAAAACACAGACAAAGGAGCTACAAAAATGGGTGACACAAACCCAGCTTCAACCACTGTAATCATAACCTTTTATTTCTGAATCACATATTGTTTGCCAAAATGTCTTGAAAACTGATTAGTTGTCATAGGAGTTGATCACCCATACATTCAACAGTCATGCATTTTAGTGTATATCTAACAACATACAGTACAGTTCAACAATGACACCATCTCAGACCTACTCAAAGAAATAAAACAAAAGCCTGTTAGAAAGATTTCCTGTGGTTGATTTAACATATGAGGGAACACATAACACATAGCAAAAAAAAAAAAAAAAAACCCTGCTATTTTAACCCCCCCCCCCCCCCCCCCCACACACACACACACTTCTAAAGTACACAATGTGCTTTGCACAGACATACAGCATTAACTGCTACAGTGGTTTGTGAGTTTCTTAGTGTAGTAGTGTCATTTCTAAGAATCAAGCTCACCCATATAGCTCCACTGGTTGTGTTTTTCTTAAAATAGCACCACAGTTCTATGGTAAACCCCCATGAATGTGTCCTAAATAGGATATAAAGTATATCTAGATGAGTGTTTGAGTGTTTGAGATGTACAGATAATGTTAGATGGAATAGTGCCAAATGCTGAGAAAAACTATACGTTTCACTAAATATAACAACACACAAAAGTCTATATGAGCATGTGGTTTTGAGATAATGTTAGATGAAATGGTTAGAACAGAGGAAAAGACTCAGGTGCAGTAAATATATTTGAAAATCATACTGTATGTATTGCACACATGAGTCAGTTGCAATTCACATCCACCATGCAAGTGCTTGTTTGAAGCAGTCAAAACTTCTTTGGAAACTTCTTTTCATACCTCATCATACCTTTTTATATTGTGAACATTTTTGACACCTATATTTCCTTTCCCATCCTTTCTGACACCTATTGGTTCCTATGTTTAAGAAGCATATAAACTTGGGTACTCTTTGGGGTGACAGCTCCACCTGTGGTTATGTGTTAGATATTTCAAAGTGACGGCTGTTAACTATTTCGTCCCTGCACAAGATGAATGGTTGAAGTGATGTGAAAGTGATGGTAAATGATATCAAATAAACTGAAAATGGCTCTTGGCCCATGTAGCTCTTTATTTAATTTATTTTAAAAAATTAACATAAGAATACTTTTATTTAATCTTTTAAATGATAAGATCTTTATTGACAAAGGTCACATTTTGTCTTTAACATGTAACACAGATAAAATAGAAGGGCTTAAAACATTAGAATTAGAAATAGTATGGGAGTAGGAAACACATACAGTATAACGTTAAATAGCATCTCAAACTACAAAGCTGTTTAGTCCCAATTCCTTGATTTCTCTTCGCATTATGCATATTGAAATACTCTTAGTTTCACTTTTAAACATAACCATTAGTTCTACTGTTTTTTTATGATTTGATTTCACTAACTCTTTAAGTGATCTCCCATCACGCTCATTTAGAAAGTTTTTCCAATCATATTTCGTCCTCAAAGATGATGGTTCACCTCTATCCAGTTAGGGTTAAATAACTTTTCAATAACAGATTCCAACGGAACCATATTAATCTCTGCAGTAATTGTCCAGTGGAAGGCTCTTAACTATTTGCTTAGATAAATCCAGGTGGTGACTTTTTTGGTCAGGCAATATAAATCTAATATAACCCAATGTAGCACATTTATTTATTAAGTAGATTTTTTTATTATAATTGCATATGCCTGAGGCATATAAATATATTTACAAGAAGCCCTTATTCAGAGCAATTAGTTTTTTATTTATCCCATTATACATCTAAATAGTTGAGGCCTTGCCCAAGGGCCCAACAGTGGCAACTTGGTGGGTGTGTGGTTTGAACCTGGGACATTCTGAACCATAGGCCAATAACCACTCAGCTACCAATGTCCAGTATATGACAGTATACGACTAGTCAAACTTCGATTTGAAATTTTGTGACCACTGGTGTTTAGTGTCTTTTTGTTTATATAAAATAAAATACAACAACACAAATACACAATACAACAAAAATTGACATGCATTCAATTATGTATAAATGATCACAAAAGATTAATTACATTTTTAAAAAAACTTTTTAAAAGTTAAATGTTATTTATAATGGACTGTGACAGGAAACATGCTATTACTATAGTGATATTTATCTAAAATATAAGCATAAATTGTTATATGGGAGGAAGTTGTTCAAATATTGACCCCATGTGTACTGTAGGGGTTCCGCCTGCCATGCGAATGGCCCAGGTTCGATTCCCAGCCAGTGCCCAAACCCCAGCCACACAGTCCACGCCCGGATAAAATGAGAGGATTGTGTCAGGAAGGGCATCCGGCGTAAAAATTGTGCCAAGCTTGTATATGCGGACTGGAAGGTCTGCTGTGGAGACCCCTTATCGGTAGCAGCCAAAAGAAAAACAACATGAGCATAAATTTCCCAACTGTTGTGATACGACACATTTTGACAACAATTTTCTGCAATTTTACAGATTCGCCAAAATAGAGAATGCCAGATAATTTTGTACTAAAAAAAGCGATCTTAGCAAGTGAAAGTATCTTTAATCTTGTTAAATATCTACTATTTTGTAATAGAAAATTAGGAAAAAATAATCATTAAGCTAATTTTGAAACTAATTGTACAAATTTTAAGCATAAATTGTTTACTATATTTGAAGCTAATTTACAGAAATGCTTAAAACTGACACTTTTTACATATTTTCACTTAACTCTTTGCCATTTTGGCTCAGTTAGCTCTCCGTGTGGCTGATTGAGAGAAGAGCGAGTGGGTGAGAGCGAGTTTTGGATGACAAATGTGAAATTATAGAAGCATTTTTGTTGCAGGCTGTTCTGTTCTTGTGTTGCTGCTTCACAAAAGTGAAAGACACTTATGTAAATCTACACAAACATTTATAAAGGATTATTCCATTAGGAGCCACATTTTCCATTCCATTCCAAGTTTACATTTGACTCAGTTGGGTCTGCAGTGTGTACAATATGTGCTAACAACAAGAACAAACAAAAAAACACGTAAAGGGGGGAAAAACATTTTCTGCTTTTTGTCCTTTTTACAGTTTTGCATTTTAAACAAGTCAAATAAGATTTTACCCTCAATTATTAAAATACATACCCTTCACTTATTGCTCAGATTTGCTGTTTTCAGGAGGTGGAGGATCAGGGTGGAGTTCAGCAGAAGGCATGAGGTATAAAAAATTAATTTCTCTGCGGTATTTCAGCTCTGGGGCAGAGGTATTTTCACACTTTTGCATCCCTCTGAGACCTGCTTTGAACCTCAGAACCGTTAGTTAACAATTAATCAGAAAGTTAGAAATGTCAGTTTTAGTTAATATTACCTGAACATCATTTTATGAAGCGTAAGGTACAACATATTCCATAGCATTGTCTCATTTGCCTCAGAAGCACTGAGCTAATGAAGCTGTTTGCTAATGCTAGCAAATGCCACCAAATCCAGGAGAATTTATATATTTGTAATCCGTCTGAAGTAATCATGTTTATGATAACATATCGAACGTAATCAAATTAATATCCTTATTATATTCTTTATCCATTTTCAAACGCTTGTTTCTTATTCAAATAAGTTGTAAAGTCTACCATCTAAACATTACTGCATATGAGAATAATCAGCAGAACAGAAGCTAACTTTTGCTAGGTTGCTCACATCTGGTAATCCTGTACAGCAGGTAATCAGCTAATCCTCCATTAATCTTTCTGTAATTTTCTTCGCTCCAAAATTAAACCTCAAACATAATTATAAATTATAATACATAGCAGCCTAATATTAGTTAACAATACTTCTTTCCTACACTGTTGTGACAAGCCTTTGTCGATAAGACATCAAAATTGACAAATGCATCCTTCAGACATTTTGAATAAAGCTTTATAAAAGTTGATAAGAATTTTAAGAAAGGGCGAAAATCATCTACAAAGGAAAAACACAAATATGTACAGTATATGATTCTCTCACACCTCTAATAAAACACTTTCATTAACTTACTCAATGTACTGTAAGTTATAATGGGTAATCTTATTTTATGGTTTATTTTCAAACAAATTATTTTATATCTAACAACCCTCGTTTGATGCTTTGACATGCTTGCCATGTTACTGACAGCCGTGTCACATTAACACCGCCACAAAATTCCTTTCTTTACCAAAACTGCCTGTACAGCAGCCTATAATTTTCAGGCCTGCTGCAGTTTCTATATGCTTTCTATACACGAGGACTACAGCTGTCACAAGATACTGTAAAAGGAAGCTAGTAATGTGAACTTACTATTGGTGGTATGAGAAGCCCCTCCCATAATACCACACACACTCACACTTTAAAAGTTCACGGGGTTCATCAACCCTCATCAGTTAAAAGTTTTATCTTCTAATAAATTATAGACATGCTTGTTTAACCTATTAGGGAGAGTCAAAATGTGAGAAATGGGAGGAATGATGACATTATATAACACAAATGCGAACTAATCAGTGTGAAATCTCTCTCTCTCTTACACACACACACACACCCACGCACACACACAACACACACACTCATGAAATGTCACTTCCTTTTACTTCTCTTATCCTCTTCTTGTATGATAAAAATGCAGAGGAAGTGTGTGTGTTTGTGTGTGTGTGTGTGTGTGTGTGTGTGTGTGTGTGTGTGTGTGTGTGTGTGTGTGTGTGTGTGTGTGTGTGTGTGTGTGTGTGTGTGTTTGTGTGTGTGCGCGTGTGTGTCCAGCGGCAGCTGTTGGCTGTGTGTTTCTAGGGGTTAGCCATTAGTGCCACCACGTGCCGTGCTGGTGTCTGAATCGTTGCCTCTCTTGTCAATGAATGCACCTCTCTGTGTATCAGCAAATGAAAGAGGGATGGAGAGGGTGAGGAGGAGGAATATCTGTTTAGTGCACAAAATAAGCACTGCAAGACAGTCTGACACAGTAAGAATTCGCTTTTCCCCCAAATAACTCCTTCTCACTTCTTCCAGCCTTCTTTCTGGTTGCTTGAGTCTTAAAGACAGAGACGGGTGACAATCTAATTACGGCCTTCATAAGTACAGGCCTTCCTTCATTGCTTTGGATAGCAGTGGTCTGTAATGTTCCTGAGACTCTCCTTTAAATGCTCATTTACATTTACAGGGAGGTTTGGGTTCAAAATGACTTGAAAAAATGAGGGTACATTTAGACATATAAAGTTTTATACATAGTAGTTTTTTCTCTCTCTCTCTCTCTCTCTCTCTCTCTCTCTCTCTCTCTCTCTCTCTCTCTCAGGGTTTCCGTTAGTCTGCCCTAGTGAAATAAAAAGCACACTTTAGTGTATTACAAATGTATTCAAATCTTTGAAAGTACATTGTAAATATACTTGCAAAAAATGTATCATCAGTTAATATATAAAAAGTACACTAATATCATGCTGATACCAATTTTTGGAATTAAATGTTAAACATACTTAAAAATAATTGTATTATAGTAAAGTATAAAATATTTTATAGGAAAATATACTTTAAGTGAAAGATCAGTGTAATTTCCAAAGCACACTTATTTAATTAATTTTAGGCAGATAAAAAAAAAAGTGCTCAAAATAATTTTAATTAAATTTGAATGTGCTTATATTTAGAGCACCCCCCTTCTCTTTCTTTCTGTTTATATATATATATATACAGTATATACCCTGTGATGGACTGGCACCCTGTCCAGGGTGTACCCTGCCATGTGCCCTAAGTCTCCTGGGATAGGCTCCAGGCCCCCGTGACCCTCCGAGAGCTACAGAACATTATACCAGAAGCAAAGTACATTAGATTTACCAATAACACATTAGACAATACATTTTATAGCTTAAACTATATACAACTGCATTCAGGTGATATAGTATCTTGTTGTAGTTCTGATTGGCTGGAGTTGCGCCGATTCTAGTCTCTGGAACAGTTGCAGAGTTCTAATGCTGCTGCAGTTCATGCAAGTGTACTGTAGCTTTGTGATATTGAGCGCACAGAAGAGTTAAACACATAAATTTGATCTTGAACAAAAACGAGTCTGAAAGCACGCACAAGAGTTTTATTGCACTAAATATAAGCATAAATAAGTACATATGGATAAGTACATTAAAATGTAACTTAAAATATACTGAGACTACCCTATATTAAAAATTGTATTATAATGTATACTTTCTGTGCATTGTTACAATAATTATTTTGAGCATATTTAAAAAATATATATATATGCCAAAAATAAATTGCAAAACAATGTTTAAATAAGTGTGCTTTGGAAATGACACCAACCTTTCACTTAAAGTATATTTTTCTATAATATGATTTGGGGAAAGTGTACTATAATTCAATTATTTATAAGTATGTTTAAAGTTTAATTCCAAAAAATGTTGCTTTATATATTTGCAATGTACTTTCGAAGATATTTGTAATACATTAAAGTGTTTTTTTTTCTTCACTTTAGCATCTTAGCTAAAAACAGTGATAACACAACTAAAGAATTGTTTCAGCAGTTGAACAGACAGTTGTGATACAGTCATCCCTTGAAAGTTTTTTGTTAAAAGCAGGTGCTTCTGATCAGCCTAACTGAGACAGAGGCTATGTTTACATGGATTTTTTAAGAATCTGATTGAAATTATTCCGAATGGAGATTCCAACCTAACTGTTTACATGAACACTGATCCAATACACTGTGGTTGTGCAAAGTGGCTGTAGCCTCTGCGACGCATTTACAAATAAATTCTCTGCCACAAATACAACAGAAGAAAAATTGTAAGTATTTTTCTTCTACTTCGAAGTTAGAATAGGCTCCTCTTCTTTTTCCGATAAATCCAGCCTTCTGTGATATGATTGGTTAGATGAATTACTATGTATGAAATGGCAAGATCATCCTCAGACAGAGACCCAGCGGATGAAAGTAAACACAGGTGGGCGAGGGCTGTTCTCACAGAGTTTTTCAATCAGAAATGGAAGCAAAATTTCCTTTCCAGAAACTCACCAAGTCACCTAATGTTACCCCCATGTTTGGCAAACATGCACAGAAAGAATCAATTTATTCTGACAAGAGAGAAACGATTGTGTTTACAAGGCTAATATTTAACAGTTGAACAGATTATCAAAGGTTTACACCACCTCACACATTCCAATGAAAAATTTATTCTGATTGGGCTAGATTGGGTCAGACTGTTCTGATTGAGTTGTTTACATGATGCATTTTATTCCCATTGAGCTATTATTCCAAATATTAGTGGGATATTAGGGCACCTAGTGAGGAACAAGATCATGGTGTCACATGATCCTGATCCAGTTGCAAAGAAGAGGAAATGTCTAACCTTTTAGAAAATGCCTTGTAGGGTAACATATGTTGAATTCTTTCACTGTCATTCCTGTATGATTTTTTTTATTTGCTGCAGTAGTAATTAACGAAGCACCCCCTGCCTGCTGCACCACACACTTTGACCAAAGCTGAATCTCAGTGATGGGAGAAAAGTTCTTCAAGGCAGATAAATTAGCATGAATAAATGACAGATTTTCTTTTCAGAGTCAGGTACATGAGAATACAGTGGAACCTAGGTGTTCTTAAATTTTCACTATAAGAACTGAAATTCCGGGAACCAATCTAAACTTGTTCGCATCCATGGAACGCCAAGCCAATCAAGTTTACATATTTTTTGTGCATTACACAGCAAACAGAATTGAACTCAGAATTGAGTCCCATAGACTCTATGCAATGCAATAGATTCAAAATGACGAACAACTCGGACTAGAAGACTCATGAGAAGGACCTTTCAATTCTGTTTCCTGTGTAATGCACTGCATAGCGTCTACGAGAGTCACGTGACAAAAGAAAGAATGATTCGGACCAAAATATATAGTATGAGAGATGAGCTGCTCATTCTGTTTATTATAATATGTCCTTAGATACATCAAAATATTTTCATTATTGGACCTATAGCCAAAATTTGTATGTAGATGTGTTGGGGGTCTGTGTATTATAAATGTAACATTATATTTTATTTCTGATCAAAAGAACTAAATGAACTAAATAACTCAAAAAATATTTGTTCATTTCGTTCAGCCGAATCACTAAAATGATCCAAACTTCCCATCACTAGAAGGCATAGGTCCCAAGAATGTTATCAAGGAGCGCAACAACAATAAAACAGAGCCACTTTCAGTTTCGTTTTTAAACAGCTAGTGGAAATAGTAATCATAAATTAAGGTTAAGTGAAGTTTAATGTCTGTTTATTTAATATTGTCCTTCATTTACATGTCTTTTCTACATTTTTAAATATGCATTTAAAATATGCAAAAATATCGTTATAATATTGGAAATGGGTAATATTGGTAATTGTTTGGTGGCTGGAATAGATTATCTTCATTTACATTATTTCCTCTGGGATAATGCATTTCACAATAGGAAAATTTTAAATATGAAAAGAAATACAAAAGAACCTCCAGAACAAATTAAATTCATATGCAGAGGTACCACTGTCCTGATGTAACCCAACAAACTAAACTGCAGTCTGAAGCTGTCCTCTAACACACACTATCACATTTTAACTTCCGTTGGGTTTCTGGGAAACCAAAACTATTGCTTGCCAGGTGAGCTAATAAAGCAGTTATGACTTGTCCACCAGTTATTTGCTTTCTATATGATCTAAATCTGAAGAACATTCTGATACTGGAGAGGAAGTAAGTTCCTAAAGACAACAGATATTTGAGACAGAAAAGAAAGTCAGATATTTTATCACTTGGATATTTTATTAAGATCAAATGCTTCATTCTTCATTGTTCATTGTGCTCAGCAAGAAATCAAACAGCTGACAGCAAAGAGCTTTTCTACTAGTCTGATGTTAACCCCCCC
>JAAGKR010000002.1:310806-355558 GCA_011419295.1 Clarias macrocephalus | reverse complement strand
CCCCCCCCCCCCCCCCCCCCCCTTACTGTTTTCAAAAAGCTTGAGAGTTTCCGGCACATTCTGTAGTATACTACACTACTACGTTGCTATATTTCTGCGGTCTGTCACAGCAGGAAGCTGTCTATGAAAGATATATACACAGCTGCTGTTGGCGCAAAAGGCCTCGCTCTCTCACTCACACACACACACACACACACACACACACACACACACACACACACACACACACACACACACACACACACACACACACACACACACAGTTTATTGCACCAAACTCATCGCTGAATTATCATTCGATTAATGATTCTCTTTAACAACCTTAACCACTCCCCATCTGATAGCGTTAACAGCATCAGCTCTGTCTGGTTTAACTACACTTTTTCTCATCTAGGTAAACAATTACAAAAAAAGCAAACCCAAAGCAAGCCGGTGAGGATCAAAGAGAGTCCATGCACTCCCCAGGTTACGGCAGATAAGGTGTTGATTCAGCATGCATACATGACCATATGACCATGCATCACTCAGCTTTAATGTTTTTCTAGAAAAATTACTAGAGTGTCTCTGGATTTAAAACCTGTGTCTTGACTCAGAAATACAGTCCTTTGTAACTTTGTTAAAGTTCTAAAAGAGTGAATAGCTTATTGTATAAAGGTATTTATCAGTTCTGGAATTTAAAATAGGGCTTTGCTAGATGTTTTTTGTAAATGAACATACATGATATATTTGTCTTAGAGTACTAATAGATACAGTTTTTTTGTTTTGATTGTTGTTTTTTTGACCCAATCAACTGAATGTTTGTTTTATGGACTTTTATGTGTTTAGATTTGTTGTTTGAAGTCTAAAAGCAAGTCGTTTATTAGAAGATTCTTTTTAAAGTAGATGATTAAATCTGGCACATAACTCGTCATGACATCGATTTTATTCAGCATTTTGATTATTTTGGTGCAGGTAAAATTTCTGGCAAATATCATAAAAATTCTGCAAATGTTTCAAGATATGCAGTTCACCAGTCGATTCGAAATGCGCGCACAGTTTGACGAATGTGCAGTACTTCTGGTTTGTAATCTGACACGTTACTGCTCATAACTTCTACTAAAAATTTTGATTTCATTTATGGTACAGGATAAACTTCAGGCAGGTATCTAAGTACTGCAAAAGTTTCAACAAATTCTGTCCAGCCAGTTTGGTGTCATGCTGTGCCAAATTTTATTTATTTTTGAATTCATTTAAAAGACTACTACTTCAAACTACTATTCTTTGCATTCACTCCTGTCATCGTAAGTACAGTATCCATTTTGCATGTACCATCTTGCATTGTCTATTGTTTTATTGTTTTGTTCTCTCCTACTGTCCTGCCTGTTGCAGGATAAGAATTAAGCGGTCTGGCTGCCAGCTCGACGCCTGATGGTCATTCACACACTGCAGCCAATTCAGAACGCAGATTAGCCTAATCTGCATGTTTTTGGATGGCGGGAGGAAACCCGGAGGAAACCCACCAAACACAGGGACAACATGCAAACTCCACGCGCACAGCCCTCAGGCGGGAACAATCCCAGACCCCGGAGGTGCAAGATGACAGTGCTAATCACTCAGTTTGTGCGTCATATAACCCACCACTCACCCATACTCAATTATAGATACAAAATATAGCTATAGTATGAGTTATGTAAAATAGAAAAGTCTCAGTGGTCCCCTAAAGGTTGATGGTGTTGTTGGGCATTAATAATAATAATAATAATAATAATAATAATAATAATAATAATAATAATAATAATAATACATCATGTAGAATAATCACAAAATAAATCATCTCATTTAGTGTGATTTCTATTTGTCTTTATTACATGATGTTACATGGTAAAACATAATGCATTTTTCTTTTCTTTCTTTTTTTTCTTTCATTTTCCTGTCTGTCCAGATGGGATAGTCAGAGTAATTGCATTCACTGTTACTTCTGTACACCCTCATGGGGCAATGGAATAGTTTGCACTTTGGGAAAGTAGCAACAACAAAGTCAATATTACAGTCATGGAGATAAATTCCATGGATAAACCCAATTTCCAAGAAAACTTCTGTGATCAGTGAGACTCTAACACATGGGCCTCACTCAGGCGCGCGCACACACACACACACACACACACACACACACACACACACACACACACACACACACACACACACACACACACACACACACACACAGACAGAGAGAGAGAGAGAGAGAGAGAGAGAGAGAGAGAGAGAGAGTTGCACATTCCAAGTATTCCACACAAGGCTTTCCAAGGAACATGAATGCTTCTACTGAAAGCGGTTTAGGAAAAGCACATACCTCTGCACACACACATGCACACTCACACATACAGTACAGTGTGTTTCTTAGTGTTCCTTGTGTAGAAGGCAACTGGGGATGTGTAATTGAACCCTTTTAAATGTGGATTTACAGCTGACATCCACACTCGCCTCAAATTCCAAGCAACTCAATATCGCCCTGGAGTTCTTATATATCTTTCTGGTAAAAAAAAAAAAGTGACCAATTCGTCTTAAATATAGCTCTTGTCATAGGCCACTGGTAATTGTATTAAGCATGCACTGATTTGAAATTTAAAATAATTGAATATTATAATAAATTGAATAATTTAAAATAATCTGTTTAAAAACTTTTACAAGTTTAGTTTTGGTTCATAAATTTATTGCATCAATAAAAAAGATAAACTGCCTTACCTTGGTCATTTGTGCTTGGCATTTATATCTTTACTAGCATTGATAGACGATTGGGTTCTACAGAAAATGAAGCACACTGTCTACCAAACTTTGTTTTTAGGAATTAATACAGTTGTGCCATGTATAAAGACATTCAATGATCTCTGGCCTTTTCTGTGTTTGCCTCATGTTCTGTTTGTTCTGAAGCTGTTTGCTCTTGGTCGCAGTGACCCATACACGAAAGCACTGATAAGTGCTTAGGCAAGGTAATGTTGGTGAAAATGAAAGTTAGTAAGACTACTTAAATGACATTATTCACATTTGATACATTACTTACATTGGGATTAACATAGGAGATAACATTTGGAGAAACATGCAGATTTATGCTATAAAGCCACAATGCTGGAGAAGCTATATTTTTAGATATAGCAGGGAAATCCTGCTGTCAAAATGAGGCTAATGGGTTTCCTCTCTCTTTTTACAATCTCATTTATATATTCCAAAAATAAGATTTTGATGGAGATAAACAAATTCTTACTGTTTATAATAATAATAATAATAATAATAATAATAATAATAATAATAATAACAAGCTTGTGACTGTTATCCATCAATTTTCAAGGATCAGGCGTTCCACTTAAACTTCAGGCAGATACTGCAAAAGTTTCAACAAATTCTGTCCAGCCAGTTTGGTATCATACTGGTCCAAATCTGGCTGGACAGACATACAGACAGATGGACATACAGACCGAAAATTTTCTAAAACTGGTTTTTGGTCCTCCAATGTATGAAATGTGAATGAAATGAAAGATATAATTGAACGAGTGAGTTCTGACCAATGTAAAGACAAAACCTTTCTTTTATTTATATAGACAATAAAGAAGTAAATGTTGTTTTATGTTGGGTGGAATATTGGTTTATGCATATTAAGTTATCCATAAACACAAACAGATTAAGTTATCCATAAACATGAACATTTATGATGTTGTTGAAAATTAGCCAACTGATAAATCTGAGAGAATCAAGTTCTGGACCTCACATTAATAAGCTTGTGTAATAAGATTCAGTCTGCAAACATGTAACACAGAAGCAGTTTATCTGTTGAAAATATTTTACACTTCCTGCAAAGACTTTCAAGACTAGAACCAATCTACACTAATCGCAAAATATTTAAAAGTGTCCAATTATTCAATTAATTGGATCAAATCCTCGATGCCTCCTCTTAATAGAAACATTTGTGTTTAGTTGAATTCCAGTTTCACTGTGTGGGTGAGGTAGTGTTTGTGTTCACAGTTCTAAGCCACCTCGACCAGATCATCATTCACAGGCGTATGGCCTTCTCTAAAACATACCATTCAAATGTTTTACTGCAGCTAAAAGTTTCGTCACCATACTTTGCTTCTGTTTATTGATTTTATATATTCATGAAAAGAAATTTAATTGAAAGTCCTAGTTTAACTAGAATGCCTTCAAGCAATATATGCCATATATAATGACTGTGTTTTCTTTGGAAGAAGAAGCAACCAGAAGAGTAGTAGATTTCACAAGGACTAAGTGCGACTAAAACACAATATGTTAACTTTTGGCCATTGGGTACACCAGGGCTGTTTTAATCCTGTTTTGGAAGGCCAGTGTTCAGCAAAGTTTTTAATTCACCAACACTTAAACACACCCAGTGAACCTGGCAATTAGTTGATTCAGCTGTGCTAGGGCAGAAGAATCAGTAAAATGTGCTGAAAATTGGCCCTCCAGGACTGGATTTAAACACCAGCTGGTATTGTAAAAACAATTCAGTGGTATATATGATCTTCCTGATGCTGAATGAGTTCAACATTTTACAACACATCAGAAACCAAATGGTTTAATCCTGGCTCGATCAAGGTTAGTCTGGATGAATAAATGTTTATGCATTCTGCATTTTTTTAATATATAGAGAACCCACTCCCTACTTGAAAGCCCAGAAAGCTTAAAGGAGATTTAAACTGAGGTCATTAACTAATGGAGCTTAAAGCTGTGCATCTGCTCAGACTAAGAAATGGCTAAATTATCCTGAGCGTGAATACACTGACCAGACCCACTTGGCATATAGCCACAGTGTTGAAGGTTTTCATCTTAGACCTTATGATGATGTGATTTAATGTCTGAATCTTGAAAGATAAAAGAGGGGGAAACCCTCTGGAAGCAATTCTTTAACTTCAAACAGGACTATCTTTTTTTTTTTATATGTATTTTATTTGCATTTATGTTTTTTATATATATATAACATATCTTATATATAAATATATAAATAGGATTTTATTGTACAGAGGTATGTAATAGTGGGTCAGGCATTATTCCAATTGCAATAGAAATCCATGTGAGCCGGCTGGACTCATTGCATCTCAGCTGCACTGATCGTGACAATGGCTTCCACAGAGAGTGTGAATGCCATTCAAGATTATCGCTCCCAGCTAAGGATCGGGCCATCTGTCTCTCACCCAACCCATTTGGTATCTCCCCTTGAAGTGCCACCTTAACCAAGCCCATATGGCCATCTCTGTGCTCTTCAGCAATCTCAAATCTCTTTCTGAGAAGAATAATAGCGTTTGATAATTTGAACACAGTGGGATTTGGGATTTGATAATGATGTGGTTATTGTGAAGGAGTTTATCTTAATGATTGTTATAGATGGTAGTTACTCATTTTTAAGGGGTTGAACTTATTTCAATTTTACCCTTTATTTTGCTCAAGTGCTAGAAGATGAAATCAGCGTGTTATAGACAACAGACATCATAAATAACAATCATCTTTATAGGATTACCAATTTACTATTTGATGACTAATGAGTAAGCCAGAGGCAACAGTTGCTGGGAAAACTCCCATATGGAAGAAAACGTGAGAGAGCCCAGACCAAAAGGGAGCTCTTCTTCTTCTATGGCTAATACTGCATAATAAGATCATAATTTTTTTACAAATATCATAAAAGAGTAAATACAATTAATTACTAAGTGTGTTAGTATGTGCATAAGAATGGATCGTGTAGGTCTTGTGAGTGTCCAGTTCACGCAGCGGGTGAAACAGCAGAGAGAACGTGAGAGAGAAAAACAAATGATTAGGTGGATTAGCTGTAGTGGGTTGAAAGGAAGCAACAGATGAGGAAATGCAAGTAGGGATCCTGTCAGGACAGATGAAGCCATCTCGGCACATAAAGTGTCTAACCATTTCACTGTCAACAAAGCTGAGAGATTGCATGAGGGGGATTAAAGGAATAGGATTTCACCTCAGGCTTGACACCATGTTTGAGTATTCCAAAAAATTTTGTAGGGAAACATTCTTTGCCCTTGCTGTGGTTTTCAAAAGGAGAATTCTCAGCAGCTATAAGGAAAGAATTTATTGAAGGTATAGGATTTACTCTCTTTTTTTTACTCTTCTCTGTAACTCGTACACTATGTGGATATTCACTGTCAGTAACAATAGCACAATATCACATATAATAATACAATATTACATACATATACTAGAATACTGTATTAAGTGTGCAATATTTACCAGTGATCCTGGGTCATATTTAATGTGCAATAAGGTATTCAAAAAGTTTAATGTGCAATATGGTACTTATGTTTTAGGACTCTTTTAATTTAATTAAATTTAATTCTATTTATTATTTTTTCCCTTATTTATGACTTTTTCCTTTCTACTGGATAACAACTGTGAGCAACTGTAACCACAAATAAGCAATTTCCCAATGGGATTAATAAAGTTCTTTGAATCTTGAATCATTAGGTCAGATGAGGGTCTATAATTAATGCAAAAAACAACATAATAAGAAAATCTACACACATTATGTGCATTTAACAGCATCATTTTCAGTCGTGAATGATTATGCTAATCAGACCTTTAATTCTTTAATTTCCTTTCTGCTTATACACACTTCTAAATGGGACAAAGATTGGCATCCAAACTATTATGTTGACATATCATTATGTCTCAACTGTTCCCTGTCCCACAGCACTGTGAGGTTTCAATCAGCCTTTTTACGTATTTTATCATTTGTTATAACAATATTATTTGATCAAATTGATGCTGTTGAGCAAAAAAAAAAAGAAAAGAAAACCACTCTAATACTTTGCTTTACAAATATTTCACTTTTAGCCTGTGCTAAACAGTGCACATTTGCCATAGCATCATTTAACCAACCTTATTCAAGTTCAATACAGAAAAAATCCATCCAGAGTTGCCAATTCATGTACGGAAAAATATATATATATATTTTTTTATGTTTGACTGTGGTTTCTTATACCCCCAGAACTTCCATTCATTCAAAATTTGCGCCTGATGAATTTTGGCATTGTCATTGTGGAATATACAAGGTGGTATCAAAATGTTTCAAGATTTGCACACCAATGATCCTCGACATGAAGGGCGGGTCATCCAAGGCACGCTGATGTAGTTCTTGGCAGACAACGCAATGTTCCTTCTGCTCCTGGGTCAGCAGCCTGTGGACGAACTTGGCAGCAAATTGGCACATGCTCAAATCACACATGAGGATTGCCTGGACAGTTTTGTATGACACACCGACAATGGCAGCAATGTGTGGGTTTTTCTCTGACGATCATCATGCACAAGTTGGTGAATTGTTTGAACATTTTTTGTGGGTTAAGCTCACTGAAGGTCTTCTTAGTCTCTCGTCATCTTCTAGTGATTCTCTTCCACTCTTGAAGCACACATACCACTCCAAACACTTTGAATGACTCATTGTAGCATCGCTCTAACTTGCTTCATCATGTCAAACCTATCTGTGAACTTATCTGTGATGAGGTTTCCCAGTTTCAGGCAGAACTTATGGTAACGAACATAGTCAGAATAGCACCAGTTGCACAGCTCTCAATGCCCACAGGATGACATCTTTGGTGCAGTGACTTATGAAGGTTGGTGTTCCCTGTGACTATGTCTCGAAAATTGTCGTACCGTGCCATGAGTGGAAAAAATCCATTGATGGGAAAACCTGCTTATTTAGTACATTCAGGTCATCAGCAAATTTAATTGTATTGCCACATAACATTGCTGAGTGTAGATTAGACCGATTAAAGCAAACACCAGATTATAACACTGCCACTAGAGGCTTGTACATTGGACACTATGCATGATGGGTGCATCGCTTCATTCGCTTCTCTACTTACAATGACATGCCCATTGCTCTGAATTAGAGTAAATTTTAACTTTGATTTTGTTTTTCAATTACTCCAAAATCCAATATTTTATGTTTCCTAGCAAATAGATTCCTTTTTTAGAGCCAAACAAACATCCTGTCCAAAACAAAGTAAAAAAAAAAAATCCAAGTTTCCAGATTAATCAAATTATGACCTGCATTGTCACGAACTAACCGGAGATGAACCAGAAGACTAGCAGTTAGCCCTGTAGCGTGGATGGTAAACCCAAACGCGGAAGTAGCGTGAGCAGGCAGGATAACCACGCTGGTTTTTTTCAGAACTCTCCTGAAGTGAGAGGAAGAGTTTATATAAAGAAACCCGCGTTCTAAATACACACACCCAATCGAAAGCAAATTCACCATGGGTGAAGTAGTGAAGGGTTTGAGTTGAGATGCATGGAATACCGGTTGGATCCGGAGCGCCGCAGGCAGCTGGAGCGGGGTTAACATCGGAGGTTGGAAACTGTAGCATACCTCGAATGGGCTTAGGTTTGTGGCAGAGGACTTGTGGAGGTTGTGAGACAGCTCAGCCCAAGTTAGGTAGCGGGCCCAGGCGATCAGCACTGGCGATCAGCAATAAAGCATCTCAGGTAGCGCTCCAGTTGTTGGTTGGTCCGGACTGTCTGACCGTTAGTCTGTGGGTGGTAGCCGGAGGACAGACTGCAGGTGGAATTGATCAGATGGCAGAAGGCCTTCCAGAACCGGGATGTGAACTGGGGCCCCCTGTCCGAGACGATGTCCTTTGGGAACCCATGCAGGTGGACTACGTGCTCTAATATCAGCTCAGCTGTCCTTTTAGCTGACAGGAGACCGGAGAGGGCTACCAGGCTGCAGCTTTGGAGAACTGGTCGACGATGGTGAGGATGGTGTCTTTTCCTTCGGAAACAAGCAAGCCCGTGATGAAATCAACGGCAATGTGTGTCCAGGGCCGATGGGGGACGAGGAGAGGTTGAAGATCCCCTGGTGATGGCTGGTTGCTGTCCTTGGACCTGGCACACACTGGGCACACCTGGACGAACTCGTCAATGTCCCTCCTCATATTGGGCCACCAGAAAGCGCGTTGAATAAACAGGAGGGTGCGCCGCCTTCGTACGTCAGTCTTGATGGCGTCGGGTACATAGAGTCGACCAGGCGGCACACCTGCAGGTTCGGTCTCCACAGTCTGTGCCTGGCGAACCCTTGTTTCCAAGTCCCAGTTGATTGGTGCAAGGATCTTGGTGGGTGGTAGAACAGGCGCGAGGTCCGCCAGGGGGCCGTCTTCCTCGGTGTTGTTGTGAGAGGGTGTTGGCCTTGGTGTTCTTAGACCCCGGGCGGTATGACAGGTGGAAGTTATAATTTTCGAAAAACAATGCCCACCGCGTCTATCTGGGGTTGAGTTGTTTCAAGGTGCAGATAGTGATGAGGTTCTGATGGTCGGTCCAGACAATGAACGGCTCTCTGGTGCCCTGGAGCCAGTGATGCCATTCCTCCAAGGCCCACTTTATGGCCAGCAGCTCGCGGTCCCCTACTCCGTATCGCTGCTGAGTGGGGTCAAATTTCTTGGAGAAGAAACTGCAGGGGTGCAGTGAATGGTTTGTCAGCATCCGGGTGAAGGAGGATGGTGGTGAGGGGGCGACAGAGTTCGTGGAAGGCGGAGATGGCGGTTGAGGTGAGGTTGAAGGGGTGAGATGATGGATGAGTCAGAGCAGTTAATGGAGCTGCAACTGTACTGTAGTCCCGGATAAAGCAACTATAGAAGTTGGCAAACCCGAAAAATCGCTGGAGTTGTTTGAGAGTCTTGGGTAGGGGCCAATGACTCACAACTTCCAGTTTCCCCGGGTCCATCACCACACCCTGGGGCGAGATGACAAAACCCAGGAACGTGGTGGAGCGCTCGTGAAAAGCACACTTCTCCAACTTACAGTACAGCTGGTGGGCGAGCAATCTTTTTAGGACCGCTCTGACGTGCTGGACCTATTCGGTGATGGTTTGGGAGTAGATGAGGATGTCATCTAGGTAGACGAACAGCCAGCGGTCTAACATGTCTCTGAGAACGTTGTTGATAAATTGTTGAAACACGGCGGGTGCGTTGCAGAGACCAAAGGGAATGACCAGACTTTCGTAGTGTCCTGTAGGGGTGTTGAAGGCCGTCTTTCACTCATCACCCTCCCTGAAGTGCACCAAGTTGTAGGTGCTCCGGAGGTCCAACTTAGTAAAAATGGTGGCACCCGAGAGGGTGTCCAGGGCAGAGTTGGTAAGAGGCAACAGGTGTCGGTTCTTTATTGTGATGTTGTTTAGTCCCCGGTAATCGACACATGGACGTAGACTACCATCGCGTTTCTTCACAAAGAAGAACCCTGCGGCGGCAGGTGAGGAGGAGGGCCGGATGGTACCATGGCGAAGTCCGCTGGAAACATACTCCTCCATCGCCTGCATCTCGTTGTTGGATAGTGAATAGAGGTGGGGGGTGGGATGGAGCCTGGCTGAAGGTCGATCGCCAGGTCGTAGTGGCGATGTGGAGGTAGATGGGTGGCGCGTCTTTTGCAGAAAGCTTCAGCCAGGTCCCGGTAGTCTATTGGGATGTGGTCTATGTCGACATCGGGGACCTCGGTCTCCCTAGAGCACGTCCCAGCCCCAGCCCGTAGACAGAGTTTGTTGCAGGTCAGTCCCCACTGTAGAATCCGATTTTGGGTCCAGGAGATGAGAGGGTTGTGACATAGTAGCCATGGGTGTCCAAGGATAATAGGTGGTGACGGAATAGAGGTGATGTAAAACTGAATCTGCTCCTGATGTTGGTTGATGACGAAGGTGATAGGCTGGGTTCGCAAGATGATGGGACTGGAGGAGAGGATAAGAGGAGCTGGCTTGGGGTGAGCGAGCAGACGTTGGTCGATCTGGAGGGTGAGTTGGATTAAGCCCTCCAAGGTCGCTGGGAGCTCTCGTCCAGCGATCTCGTCCTTTATGTGCGAAGCCAGTCCCTCGTAGTAAGTCGTCTGGAGGGCGGAGTCTCCCCAGTCGGTTTGCACGGAGAGTAGCGGCTCACGGACGACCCTCCCTGCAGTAGATGATATAGCTTGGAGTCGGTCTCCACCTCAACAGCAGGATGTTCAAAGGTGATTTTAAGTTGACAGGTGAATTCCGTGTACGAGTAGGCGACGTTTGAATCCGAACGAAGAACCACCATGGCCCACTCAGCTGCCTGCCCGGATAGCAATGAGACGAGAAGAGCAATGCGCAGTCGGTCTGTGGAGTATCTGGTGTAATTAAACTCGAACACAAGATCCAACGTGGTTAGAAAAACACTGCAGTTCCTATCCGTGACATCCCATTTATCCGGTAGAGATAGGAAAACATCAGAAGAAGGGGGGATGCGGGTTGGCGGTGCAGCAGCCGTTGCGATGGGCGTGGCAACAGCCGGCTGAGCGCCGCCCCGCGGAGTGCCACGTTCTCCTGGTAGCTTCACCACGGAGCTGATCGATCAGCTTAGCATGTTGGTCAACCACATCAAAGAGGCGAGCAAACTCCGCTGGGTTTACTGCTGATAGCTCAGTCATTCTGTCACGAACTAACCGGAGATGAACCAGAAGACTAGCAGTTAGCACTGTAGCATGGATGGTAAACCCAAACGCGGAAGTAGCACGAGCAGGCAGGATAACCACGCTGGTTATTTTTAGAACTCTCCCGAAGTGAGAGCAAGAGTTTACACAAAGAAACCCGCGTTCTAAATACACACACCCAATCAAAAGCAAAACCCAAGAAAGTGAGTACTCACGTTTAGACGAGCAAAGCGTCGGCGATAGCATGGGAAAACTCAATGACTGAGCGAGTGTAAAGCGCCATCCTGTCTCCGTTTATGCTTCGCGACCGTACTACTTTCGGGTCCTCGTGCCAGTCGCATTAGGAGTGCGCATGACATGCATCAAGCAAAGAAAACATACAAATTTTAGAAATTGGGTTAAGGACTGTACAACACATTATTATAACCTTGAAGGATAGTGTTGTCAACTTCATGGAAGAAATGTGGTCAGAAAAAAAGCACTTTATACACATAGTAAAAAATAAGAGTAAAAAAATCACAGCTATGTTTAATAGTGAAAGTAATATCCTTTCTACACAATGTAATAAGATGTGATGCATTAAGAGGACTGGGACTAAACAGCTGTGTGGCCTTTAGAAAACCACTTGTTAGTGAGTATAAAAAGACAAAAAGCCTTCATTTATGAACTTAAGAATCATAAAGATTCGACTTTGGAAAAAATGGTCATGTGATCCAGATTGACAGTTTTCCATAGTGATAGGTTTGCCTTGGTAAGAGGGGAAGCACATGAAGCGATGCACCCATGAGACATAGTGCCCACTGTAAAAGACTCCGGCAGTGTTTATGATCTGGGTTTGCTTAAGTTGGTCAGGTCTACGTTCAGCGTAGAGTGTTGATTCATTCCTTGTATCCTTAATGGTGGTAGGCAGAAGCAAGCAGGAGGGAACATGGTGCAATGCTGGGTGTATAAAGTGTTTTGAGGTAGATGGGTGCATTCTTTAAAATGTATACCTAAAAAGAAGCAGAACATGCAACATACTTTGGGTGTGTATTGGACAACACAACCACAAATAAAACTGATATCTAAATTAATCTATGCAAAGTTGATACCAAGACTCATTACTGTATATTAGGTTTTAGAAATTTATCTACTAAAGACTTATATGTAAAGTGAGATTTTATTTCTAGTTTGAGCAATTGTCATAAATCGGGAACAAAAACCTTTGATACGTCCTTGAAAAATAAACTACAGTGGTTAAAATGTATCTGGTGGCGGGATTTTTCAAATCCAGGAAATCTCATTAAATGCTTGGCTGAGTTCCCATACTTTCACCTTTGTCATATAAATATATATCACCCATTTACTGTAACACATCAAAGGTAGCAATAAAGATAACGCCATGTGAAGCTTCTATTTAGACACCAATTTATATCATAACCGCACGTCAAAGTGCCGGCATATAGAGTAGGAACTACTTTTAATTTCATTTTCTATCTTTACTAAACTACTGCTAATGGTTTAGTTTGGACAGGCTGCTATCTCTTAGTTAAGTTAAAAGAATGACAGAGTGGAAAATCAGGTCTGAAGGTAGCCTACGCAGACAGGGCAGGGTGTGTATGTCTCCCCATGTGTGAGAAAAGACAATCTGTCTGCATTTGCCCCCTCCTTCACCTCTTGCTCTTATCCTACATGGCCTTTCTTTCACACTGAGTAACTATCAGACATTGGTCAAGTCAGGGACATCAGTTCGAGTCAGGGGGAGCCACTGCAAACATACAGACTAAATGGGGTCAGAGGCTGTCAAATATTTGTCCAAGGCCAAAACCTACCCTATGTGCGGCATAAGAAATGTGAATGTTGTGGTTCACTGAAATAGTGCGTGTTGCTTTGAAATTTTAACATGCTGTACATCCAGCTTTAAAACAACAAAAAATGAACTGACTAATTATATTAACTGATTCATGCTAATTAGGACCATTATAGTGTAGCTAGGGATGCTATCCTAGGAACATCAGGTACAAGACCTTAAATAAGGCTATTTGCCTTCTTTCCATTTCTGAGTATTGCGTCACTCTTCACTCTCTTGTTTGTCTGATAAACTACACTGGTTTTAATAAAACTAGAAAGTCTGCGCTTTCATCTGTGTCTCTGTGTCTCATTGTGGTGGACAGGTGAACTGGCACCTCTTGTCTTATCTGAAGTCCATGTGAAGCATTTGTTGCTTGTGAAGTCCTATATACAGTCCTATGTATAGGATTCTGTATACCGTGGAACCGAAAATATTCACAGCACTTCTCTTTTTCCACATTTTGTTATTTTACAGATTCCACAATGGATTAAATTCATTATTTTCCTCAAAATACCCCATAATGACAACATGAAAAAAATGTTTTTGAAATATTTGGAAATGTATAAAAAAAATTAAATATTCAAAAATCACATACATACGTACATAGGTATTCACATACGTACATAAGTATTCACTCCCTTTGCTATGACTCTCAAAATTGTGCTCAGGTGCATCCTGTTTCCCCTGATCATGGAAAAACTGTTTTTAACAAAGTGACCCATATTTATCTGAACCATGACCTGTTAAGACAAATGACATTTTTCTTCAATTCAAATTTAATATCAGGTCTAAGGGTTTACTTTCTCCATTGTCAATGTTCTCTATTGTCAATGTGGAAGCGCTATAGTAGTATATATGCAGTAAAAAGAATGCCTGGTGTGACTTCCATTTTTTGTTCTTGTGAAGTCAGTTTTATGTGAGTTGCTCTGTGACTTTTCTTTTCTTTGAACTGTGTGAATTTACTGATACCTTTTTAAAATGCAGTTTAATGGAGTCAATGCACCTTGTCAAGTGCACCATATGGCAGCGAACGCTGAGGTAGCTCATGCATTATTATGAAAAGCCTCATCAACACTTTATCATGAAAAAAAAAATACTTAGATCTAAATAAGTGAAGAATTTGAGATACAGAGATGTCAGTTCAGTACTGATGCACACTGACGCCTTAGAAGCTTGCACCATTTACTTGCTAATTTATTAATTTACTAACTAAAGCAACTTAAGGAAAAGTTGGCCAAATATAATTAGCAGTATTGTCAGCCAGTTCAGCCATATTTTTATGGTTAATAACATTGTGTACATAAAAGATCAAGTTCCACCCATGTTCTATTTATTTTAAACTATACCACACCAAACTAGAAATACACTTAATTATACTTTTCAACATTATATTATATAAAAAATATAATATTATTTATGGCTCCAATAAACTGATATCCATTGACAAAGATTCAAACTCATGAAACAGCTCTTTCACATAGATATATATCTTATGCATTATTACATTCAGGCAGGAAAAAGCAGCATGCAAAGCTTTACAGTAGAGCACTGGAAACTGAACAAAAGCAAACAATGCTATCTTAAGTGCATCCTCTTGTGTGTCTGTCAGCACATGTATAAGTCCATGAATAACACTGCCTGGCCAAAATAATAAGTCGTTTAATGTCACAAAAGTTATTTCCATCCAGAGTCACATTAGAGTCTCTTCAAGATTTTGTATTGATGATGGGAGAGTCGAATCGCTGAGTAAAGCCTTCTCAAGCACATCCCAAAGATTCTGAATGGGATTAATGTCTCTTTAATAATAATTTTAATTTAATGTTAAATTGTTATGCTTTATGAAAAACCCCGGAAAATCAAATATCCAGTATGTCAAAATATTAGATATACAAATATCTAATATCTTGAAAATGAATTTAAAAAATGTAGACAGTCCTTTTACTTATTTTAGTTTAACAGGAGTATTTTATTAGCACACTTGAATAAACTTCTTTTTGGGAAAGGTAAATGCCAACCTGTAGTGCTTAGGGGTAAAGCTTATTTAGCTTATTTATAAGTAGAGATAATAAGATGCAGCCAGTGATAGCTCATCTGGGTCTCTTTTAGTGGAGGAGCTGTATTATAGTAACCCAACTAACTACTGTACAGGGAACATTCTAGGGATGTTCAAATTTAGATTAGATTACAATCTCCTTATTAAAACCCCAGGTAAAGGTTCCAATGAAACTTCACTAATGTACAATATGCTCCTACTGTAGGTGGGTGTGCATGGAGGAGCTGGGAGTCCTTAAAAAATCTTTTATGTTTTTAGACCCAGGCTGATAGGAGAGGATGTTGAAGCAAACAAAGAAGAGAGCATAGTGTGCTTGCTTTTATTCAGTCCTTGGCAGACTTGATGTTTTTGAAGTTCTTGTGATCAGGCAGTTCTTATTTTCTGAATCCATTTTCTATATTATTATAATTTATATTTACAGTTAACAGTTTCCTGGAATAGAAGGCCACTGAGTGAAGTTTATCCAAATTAGTTTAAATTGCTATGACAGTTTTGCCCCCACCTTATACTGTAACAGGTTGATCGAGTAAATCTATTCTATTTCGAGGGATTGTGCTGCTGTACCACAAGGGAAAAGCTTCTTTAAGTCGCTCAAAGACATTTTTTCAGACTGATGCCACTGAAGACACTTGTTGTCCTTTTTAAGAGATTGGTGTGTTGGAGGTGATAATGTGGGAACATTAACATGGTTAACCCTCTGATGTAAAGTGTTACAGTTCCTTTGTCATGATGGGGATTGGCCAGCTGAAAACTGCAGACACTTTGTACTGGTCCAATTGCACTCTATCTGGCCAAATGACATAAACCAGGGAGGCCATCTGGGCAACATGGAACTAATTTTTCACTTCGGACATAAACGTTGAGTTTATTAGTTGTAATAGATTCTTCTTTGCATGGGTGAAGATGTCATTGATGTACATTATGACAAATCTTCCCAGCATATCCCACCACACATTATTGATGAGGCACTTGAATACTGCAGGAGCTGAAGAGCATCACATGATTTTTATAATAGCCAAGAAGTGGTGACTAAGGCTAATAAGAAGAACCTCACACTTGCTGGTAATATGGAAGAGCATATGTTGGAGACCCACTGCAATTTACTTCTCCATGTCTTGGGTCCCCTGGAAAGAGGGTATATTCAGTTACTAGTACAGTCACAAGGTTGATGTAGTGAGTCCAATGGCCTTGCTAAAGACCTCCTGGTTAGTTTGGTACTCAGTAGGGAATTATTACAGAAACTTTGGACACATGGATTTCTATTGTCTTAGAAATGATATGGTTGGTTGAAACTTGGGACATCCAATAACTTCGGTAGATTGGGTATGAAGGAATGAGTTGAGGGGCTTGGGAGTTGTGTTGCAAGTTGGAGTCATGTTTGTAGGTCATAATGTAGGTAATTGTAGGTCAAAACCTAATTGTAATACTCAAGAATGACAACATAAGAGAAAATACCAGTTTAGGCTCTGGCAGACCAGTTTTTTTTTATATATTTACATATAAAGGGCTAATTTGCATTTTGTTAAGAAAAAGTGGTTAGCATGTATAGGAATGTTCTGACCATTTTGAAATGTTCAGATATGGTATGCTAATCAGATATAGATAATGAGTGCAGTGTATTTAGCACGTACACCATAAGCAACAGGAATTTCCAGTGAAGCAGAAACACTTAGATAGAGCAGATTACATTAACAGTGTACCCATATTTCCTACGGTGTGAGCAAAGTTCATCTTTAGAAACAGGAAATAGCAAAAAGTTAATTTTTCTGCTGTTTTAACACACTTGACACCATTGTTATAATAGTAAAGAATGTAACTTACAGTCGAGTATGCAATTTGGAAACGCCAGTTAGCCTAATCTGCATGTCTTTGGACTGTAGAAGGAAACCTGAGTACCCAGAGAAAACCCACCAAGGAATTCAAACTCCATGCACACAGACCCCAAGCAGAAATCAAACCCGGAACATGAAGGTGCAAGGCGACAGTGTTAACCTCTAAGCCATTGTGCTGCTGAGGTGAAACTAATAAATATGAATTTAAACCAAAAACCTGTTTCTGAGAAAGAAAGGTAGAAAGGAAGAAGTTACAGGAATATTGAGGTGTGGTATTGTAATTGTGTAGTATTTGGTGTGTATGCATGAAAAGATGAAACATACTGTACAACAAACAGATACTGAAGATGAATCAATGAATCAATTTATTAATGAAATGTAAACAGCGATAGTGGCTGTAATTTCGGTTGGATGTGTACTTACTGGTTATTACTGATCATTATGTAACAGCCTATTCACAAATGTCAACAAAAATAAATCTTGGCACACCCAATGTCACATAAAAAAACTGAACTTTATTTATTTATGTAAGTGTGACAGTCATAAAGATGAGTCAAGATCAAAGCAAAACAGAGGAACAGCAGATATATGCTTTGAATATGAAGAAGTGTTTTATTCCTTTTTCCTATAGACCGTATGAAAATAGTCCGACAAACTCTTTGTGACATCACCCATAGTTTTTGTGAAGAGTGCTTTTGTAAGACTGTTAGACAAACTGTGAGAGATCTGGTTGGTGGCATCTTGGCAGGAGCTGACTCCACCTAAAACCCAGTTAATCCATAAATGGGCCAATGGGCGGAACAAACAGAGCCTGGCTGTTATTTGGTATGCAGCAATTTACCTCAGTCACCACAAGCTTATTTAGTGTATTTTAGCTTAGCTAAAATGATAAAATGGCTAAGGTTAATCTCAGTGCTAATGTTACTCTGTCATCCATACCCTACATAACATCTGAAGTAAACAGATAGCGGTTTGGCACCTGCAATGTAGCTGTCACTTAAATCAGCCATGCCCAAATTAAGCATAAATTTATGGCTTAATGTAATTTTAATGCATGAGTTACATAAAACCTCTCTCCTGTACAGCAGATTTTTTGTTTATTTCTGTTGTAAATTTGGACATTTTAACATGGAGCTCTATGAAGGTTTAACCTCTTTGGAGCCATCCTAATGGTCATTTGAGGAACTGCATGATTTGGCACTTCCCCATTTGATTCCGTTTTTAGAACCGGAGGTTGACAATTGCTTTATATGCAGGTTTTGACCCCTTTATCTTTAAGTGAGTGCATTTATGTTAAATTAAACGCCAGCATCACAGCAAGATTCCAATAAATTTTTGTCATTCTTGCAGCTGATTTTTCTTAAAAGGTACGCTGCAATAAAGGTTATCTGATCTGTATAATACGAATGAGTCACAATGTAATATTGTTGTATCTTCTATCTGGATATATATATATTCATGTGTGTCTGCGCCATTGAGTGTAAACAAGCAAACTCAGAAATGCCGGAATATCATTCAGGAGTGTATAAAATGTCACTAAAGGTCACAACAGCCAATGGATGATTAGACGTCTGGGACTCTGGTCAATGTTGGTTGTGTGTAATGTTCTGAGTAGTCTAACATCACCATGTCATATGTCCTGCTCAGGCTCACCCAGCTGTTTCAAGCACAGATGGATGATAGTTTCCATGGTAAAGGATGTGGCATGGGGAAGGGAAAGAGTGAGTCATTCAGTCCAATAAATGACCACAACAAACAGGAACAGCACACGTCAGACAGGGAGCAAAATCTATGTTGTAGAAAGGGCATGACGAACAAGTAATTTGTGGTGAAAAATTAAATTATTATCTTTAGAAAAAAAACATGATGTCGACGTCAGTGTTAAATTGGTAGATTTGCAGTCTATCCATAGTCAAACATGATGTTGGTGCACAACTGATCTAAAACAAAACTTGAAGGGAATTTAATTTCAGCCCATCATTCATGTATTTTTTTTTTTAAGATTTCATACTGTATATTCAAAACCTACAACTGCAAGCTGCTTCACAACATGCTTTGTATCTTGTGTTACAAATGTGCAGTGTTGGCTGATCAGAAGCAAAGTGCATCATTAGTAGATTCAGCTTAGTACCTTCATTCAGCGTCCATCAGCCTGTTTAATGGTACGTAACGGTTCACATGGATGTCCATACACTGTGCAAAGCTTCTTCCCAGTCCAAAGGTACTGTAGCCATGACAACTAAGCTCCATTTATAATACACTTCCTCCCTAACCTTTTTCTCTCACATTACCATCTTTCTCCATTTAACAAAAAAATGGGTGTTGTTTCTGCCATTAAAGTATATGTCCACCCTTTATTAATTATCCAAGAGGGGAAACGTAAACGATAGCTTATTTTTTATTAAAAATGGAATGATTTTGTATATTCAGGTTATAATTTATAAAACATACCCATGAATTCATATCAATCTCTATTAGTGTAAAGCTGGATTAAAGGAATACTTGTGTCATTGTAATGTCCATGCACTACATCTGTAGATTAAGTGCAATTACAACGAAATAGCAAAAATTTGTGGTTACCACGATATTAAAGACTATAGTCATACTTATAGTATGAACGCCAGGGAAAGATTATAATCATAACTTTCTTGTTTTATTCCACAAAATATTACATGCATTTAAAGACTGCATGTGTTGTTACCAAATTCTGACTTAATTCACTAACCAGCCAATAACTGCCTCTCCAGCAAGAAAGGATTGTATGTACCATAAAAAAAATTAAAAAAAACAGAAGACCGACAAAAAGCAACTAGTTGTAACTGAAAGCCAATTGGCCTGAACAGCAGCCGTTATGGACTCACATCATTTGTTGACATAAGAACAAGGGTGTACAGAAGAAGCAAAGCAAGAGGAGGAAAAGAGAGAAGAGGCGTCAGTAACGGGCGCTGGCAAGCAGGAACAGGTGGAAGACTTTCAGTGAACCAGTAGAGAGGCCATACGTGCATACACGCGCACACACACACACACGCACACACACACGCACACATATACACACACACACACACACACACACACACACACACACACACACACACACACACACACACACACACACACACACACACACACACACACACACACGCACGCACTCACACAAAACGCTGGAGAGAGCAGGTGCATGTCAGCTGCAATACATAGATCAACTTTTCCAGCAGTGGCCTGAGAGAGACAGAGAGAGAGAAATAGAGATGGGAAGAAAGCTTCCACTTCCACAGCTAAACTTGATCTTAAACTTGATCAGGGGCATATGTAAAAACATCAAAGGAAAAGCAAAAAAGGGGGGGAGAGGATAAGAAAAGTTAGTACATCACTGACTACCATTTAAAAATCTTCAGGCAAAAGAAAAGAAAATGAAAGGAAGTGAAAAAAAAAAAACCTACAGAGAAGGTGTCACCTGTCAGGCTGCCTGACAAAAACAGCTGGTAACAAGAACATGGTAGGAGAGTACAGAGTGTTCAGTGTAGCCTGGAGCACTGCCAAACCACATACCAAAGATTAGCCAAGGCCTTTGTTCAGATTATATAACTACATATTATATATACAACTGTATAACAGTTATATCCTTTGGGTTTGTACCGCCAGCACTATTTGGGAAGCAACCATAAATCTATAAAAAGAAAATAGCTGTAAAAGAAACAAGGAGGTTACGCAAATAGTGCAGTTTTGCCTCTTCTGTGATGCAGAATGTTCAATTATTAAATAAAACAAAACAAACATTTTTTATCATTTCTGTAATAAACATCACATCCATAATACACAGATTATGCTTGTCATTCTGACCCATGAGTAACAAAGTGAAATGAAACTGATAAAAATATAACAGAAAAAAATAGTCCCTTTTTCTGCCATCGCACTGTTGAAGTCTCAAACCTGAAAGTGTGGATTCATTTTATAACAGCTGCAGAATGGAGCCTAAATGACAGGTTAAAACTCTTTAAAAAAAAAAAAAGAAAAAGAAAAATTGCAAACTGGGACTAAATCTTTGTGTTGTGGGAAAACCATGATCTGCTTTACACTGGGGATTATTTATGCAAACCTGGTCATAGACTACTTTTTAAAAAAATTTTATTCCTGACTTAGTCCAACATTCAGTTGAATTTTGTTTACATCAGCTTTTAACAATTGTCATTGTCAAAAATCACCGGGACTGGTGGTCTTGCTATGCTGTGCAGTTTAACAGATGACTGCTCCCTCGTCTACTCATCCAACATCATTGTCAATTTTACCGATGACACCACCATAGTAGGCCTGATAAGTAACGACAATGAACAGCTTACAGGGAGGAAGTCCAACATCTGGTGAAGTGGTGGTGTCATGACAACCTGGACCCCAACACCACAAAAAATAAAGAGATGACTATTGATGTCTGAAAATCTAAATGCACAATCCACAATTTGAAGCTCCCCACCCTCTCTACTCTCTCCCTTCTTATGCAGAGGGTGGAGAACTTCCTGGAACGTCATCTCGGCAGACCCGACATCTTATACCTAGTAAAAAAAGGCAGAGAAAGAGACCTTACTTCCTCAGAAGTAAAAGCAGTTTCATTTTCCACAACAACATTTGGTTAGTTTCTGTCCGGCCACCATGAAGAGTCTCCTGACTTGCTGCTGTACTGAGTGGTATGGCAGCTGCATGGAGCAGGATCTGAAGGATCTGTAGCATGTGGTTAAGGCGCCACAGCTTATCACTGGGACCTTATTACCATATTTAAAGGACATTTACACTGTCCAACTTCAGAAGAAAACCAGTTGTATTATTAAAGACCTTCTTCCACATGCTTCTCCTCCTCTGTGTTATTTATTTCTATTTCATTATTATTCATTGTTTTTAGTATTATTCTCTGCTCTTAGTATTTACACCAATCGGCCATAACATTAACATCACATGACATTAAATTATATACCAGTAAACTGGTAACAAGATCATGGCCACCCAAGGCTAATTTATGCCTCCGGAAAAGCAAACGCCAGCCTGTCAATGCCAATAAAGTACAACTTGCCAAAAAAAGGTCAATACTGGCCATAATAGAAAGGCACCCAGTGCACCACAGCTGGCTGTGCACAACACTCATTAGCTCAAAGCTGCCTTCAAACTCGCCAGATCCCAATCTGATCGAGCACCCATAAGATGCACCCTGGACAAACAAGTCTGTTCGAAGGACACCCCACACTGCAACCCACAGCACGCAGAGAATCTGGTGCCAGACATCATAGTACACCCAGAGCAACCCAGGTGGCACAAGGGGAATCTACATAACACTGGGCATAATGTTTTGCATCGTAATGTTCTGGCTGATCACTGTATGGTATTTCTTTACTTTTACTGCCCACTGTTGAATGGTTGCTTAGCAAAATTTGATGACAACAAAGATAAATCAATCAAACCAGTCAGGCAAATATGCCTTCTGAGCTCAGGCCAAGTCTAGTCTGAACTTTCATCGCATGTGTGTGTTCTTCTGTGACGTACCACGGCCCTAATGAAAATGACACAGCATGGCGAAGCCAGTCATCATTGCAACAGGACTGTAGTCTTCCAGCACTGATTTCCACCCTATTGGCATACTTGAGCTCAAGCCAAACCTGCCATGAGACACAAGCTCCAGCCACGGGCCTGAAATACAGAAATAGCACAGCTCTGGCTTCGATGTTTAATGCTCTGGAAAAAAAAATCTCTTTCATTTAAAGAGCCGTTAAATCACCAGCATCACTGTTTTCTAGGTGAATATTCTGTCAGCACTCGCCAGTCAGACTGGAGTCTCTTTAAAACACACTTTTTTTTCTCCCTCCCTCTCTCTCTCTTGTTCGAGACCACATGAGTTTATGTCTTTTTACTACACCACATAAAGGGGCAAAGTAAAGCTGATTTGCTGGTTTTGGACAGAAATTGGACAGGCTATGCTGTGTTTAGTGGGTGACTACAAGATATTTCTTGAAGCAAAGATTAAGAGACTTGTATAGTATATGAAGAAAAGGGATTTTTAAAGGGTTTTTAGCTTCCTAAAAAAATTCCCCCCAAAAAACCATGATCATTTCTGTACTATGCATTTCTGTAATTGTTACCCTCTATGCTGTATTTGTATTTACACATAAATTCTTGTTATTAAAGTGCACTGCATTTAAAGGCTGGAAAATATCAGAAAATGTTCTTAAACTGTGCGGAGTCTGTGCGCATTGTAGCCTCAGGTTCCGGAGCTTGACTGTCAAGAAGGAAAACCAAAGTAGTCTTCAGCTGCTGTAGCCCAGCCAAGTAAAAGTTTGGTGTGTTCAGATATGCTTTTTTTGCTTTTCTGAGTTATTATAACCTTCCTGTCAATTCAAACCAGTCTGGCCATTCTCCTCAGATCGCTCAGAATATCAAAAGCCCACAGAACTGCCACCCACTGGATTTTTTTATCTGTACCATTTTGTTAAGGAATTTTTGACTGAAAATCTCAGTTGATCAGCATTTTTTTATATCTGGAACCAACAATGATACCATGGTCATCAAAAATGTAATACTGAGATCACATTTTCCCTTCTTTTCCATTCTTATGGTTGAAGTGATGAGCACTCCACATTTTGCAGACTGCACATGAAAAAAAAAATAACGTGACCAGGAACATACTCTTCCTGTTGCATTGGATCGAATTTATTAATAGATTTCGCACTAGTGACACAGATTGGTGGTGAGAGAGACCATTTTATTTGATCTCAGAGGTCAATGACCAGGATATGCATGTAACAGAGAGATTAGTGCCACAGACAGAGGAAAGAATTACTAAAACAAAACAGCTATTTTAAGTAAGGAAGTGATGATGTGATCAGTAATGAAAGGTTGGGACACAGGTTAATTGCATTCCACATGAAATGATGGCACACTCTACGGATCACAGCTGTGATTTATTACCGGGTGACATGGTGAGGATAGTGCTCATAGGGCACAGGGTAAGTGGTCTGTTATAGGTCATCATGTCCGATTGAGCATCATCTCTTAGGCTTGAGGTCCAGTATAGTGTAATTGGGCATTGTTGTTTGTGACGTTATGCTCCTGCTCAGTGATTTTATGGCTGATAGTAGAAAAGTTCATTTAAGTGAACTGTTTATGAATTATTATGTATTTTATACATTTTACTACTACATTGTCTTTCCCCCATCATCCTCCCACATACACATAGTACTTCACAATGAAAAACAGGTGTTTGGAGTGTTATGTTTTTATAATTATTACACAAGTATTTAGTCCCTTTGTTATGACATTTGCAACTAAATGTTGATGCAGCCTACAAATGGTCAATGAGATGCGTTTCCAACTTGATTGGAGTCTACTGAATTTATTGGACATAATACAAACAGAATGAAAAAAACAAACAGAATGAAAACAAATCCATATGGTTTAGAAAATTACCTATAGACCGATGAGACAGGATTGGGCAAAGACACAGATCTGGTGAAGAATGTAAGAACATTTCTACAGCAATGAGAGCACCCAAGAACATGGTAGCCTTCATCATTCTCAAATAGGAGAGATTTGGGCCTAAAGGTTATGATAAATGAGATCCCTTGTGGAGTTGAGAGAGCCTCATAGAAGGACAATCATCACTGCAGCACTCCACCAATCAGGCCTCTGTGATAGAGTGGCTAGACCAAAACCATTCCAAACTAAAGGTCCAGTACATGAGATTCTATGGGTGTTTTCCAAAAAACACATGTAGAGTAGATTCTTCATCACTGTAGAAAGTTGGTTTTAGAGGTAGCATTTATTTGTTTGTTTGTTTCTTGAGGGCCTTTCGAACCAAGCGTCCCTGAGTAGTCAGTTCCACTTATCCCCCAATAGTGACAGCCTGGCCTGTAACATAATACATGAAAGAAAATGTGGAGACCACCTTGGTAATTCAGTTTGGCAATCTGAGATGTTTGAGGGTGTGTTGCATGTTCACAGAAAAGGGTGTTGGTGATGATTTTGGAGTTACTTATGAGTTTGTGTATTAATATTTGTTTTACTTTAAATGTCATTATGTATATGGACATGTTATTAATCTTATGCATGGAAAAAAATATATAGACATTACAGTTTGAAAGACTGATTAGCTCTGGGAGTTCTATTGTATATGAACATAATCACATAAGGTTATTGTGTTTTAATGAACTGAAAAATGAATCTGAATGGATTGTGGAATAGGGCTGGACTACCTACTTTCTTCAGCAGGACAGAAAGTCATTGATAAATGCGCTAATGAAATCAGAACGTAATCTTGTTCCCCTGGGAAATGGCTAAAAGTATTTCATAAATCTAAGGGTGTGTAAGCCATCTTGTAAAAGGCGTTTGAAGCTGTCAAAATCTATTGTTACTAGCATTACAGGAACTTGTGAAGATTGATAGCATCATAAATTCCTCTCATTACCAGGACATTTTATCCCCCAAAATGCCATCCTTATGCAGTTAAATCCTGACTGAGGAAGGTGGCTTTAATATGAAAATGATCCCAGCCATATATTCAAAGCAAAACATGAAAATCAGTGTGTTTTGAAAACTAAGAGAAGCATTGCTAAGGGACGCCCACATGCACAAAGCTAATGCTATAAAGGAGCTTGAGTTTTTTCTGCACAAGGGAAAGACAAGTGTCTTCATCCTTGTTCGATACTAAAGAAATTACAGAATATTGTTGGGTTGGCAATACCTTTTAAACCAGTGTTTGGCAAGTCCCCTACATGACCGAGTTCTGTCCTGGGAGCTCATTCGTAGGTCCAACAAAGATTGCCTAGGTTCCTCGGACACTGAAACAATTTGCTATACACAGTATAACATTTTTAACATCTTTTATGATATTGTACTTGTCCTTTAGAATCGTGCCGATAATTAAGTTAATGTTAAAACAACAAATATTGTCATCTTTTCACCTTGCACTATCCTCTCAGTTATTTTCACTTTGGTCTCCATCATTATTGCTTGGCATTTCTTAGCAGTACCAGCTTCATCATCGCTGCTTTTACGTGTGCTTTCAGTCATCCAGGGATGCAAACTGTACTCAAGTGACAATGTACGCCAGACTTTCTAACTGTTCTAACTTCGAATATTGTATCTTCGAAAGTTTGTAACTCATATATTTGTATGTAGGGGACTGTACTTTTAAAAAGCAGGTACAGTTTCATAAATTTAAGGTTCACAATTTAATTCTGACCTTGAATTAATGTATCAGAGGAGTTTTATGTGTTCGTTCCTGTGTTTGTTACCTCCAGGCTCTACTGTGTCCTCACTGCTAGCTAAAATATACAAATTCAAGGATTGACTATATGATAAATTGCTGGTACTGTAGATGTAAATATGTGTTTATGGTGCCATGTGACCTTCATGGTGTGAGATGCCTTATACCCAGTATTCCTGGTGTAGGTAGGATCCTGATCCACCATTTTTACTGAAGATGAATGTTTGTTTGAAAAAAAAGTGGGGTTTACATAATATATCACTTTATATATGCATTATTTTAGTTCTGACCATGAGTGCTGATATAGCGCATAACAGCACCGGGACGTATTACTATTTGTATAATTTTTCACCAACAAAATCATTTGTGAAACAAAATTATACAAGGGATAATTTTTGACCAACAAACAAGGGATTCTTCATTTTTGCATTTTACACTATTTGGAATTCATCCTAGAAAGTGGAAATTAGCTGATATTCTAAACTCTATAAACCCCATTTTTTATTCTCCTCACTTTTTGGCTACACAGTCCTGACTACATAGTACTTTTACCTCTGTTAATTCCACTAACTGTCGGTTGCTAATTGCTGGTCACCAGCTGAGGAAGGATACGTGTTGGCGAAGCAAAATAACGTTACTTATAATAATACCTGTTGATAATAAATGGTGTTTGTGGAACTGTTCTATAAAAGTAATGCTGTTGTACTGAACATCAGCACAGATGTGATATCTTCAGGAATCTGGTTACAACCACATCACAGCCGTGTTGATATTCAGCACAACCACACTCCCTCTGGTGTGATATTGCTTAAATATTTTCGTTTACATGCCAATAGATTGAGGTTTGACTGCCTTCTTTAATGCCCAAACCTTAAGTTACTGTATAAGAATCATTAGAGATAAAAGTTTCACTGTTGTTTTTCCAATTCTCAATAAGTTGAGGCTAATTAAGTTATGGTCTTATTATTAATTACTGAGTTGCTCAGCTGCAGTGAATAAAGTGCAGCAAATCAAACAAGACATGTTCATCATTTGCTGTTAATTATTTGGTTCAACTGAATTAAGGAGCATTTGAAAGTGTCAACACGTCTCTTATGCCACGTCATCCAGAACTTTCATTACGTCTTTTAAAATTCCAAGAGAAAACAATATTTATCTCTGAGGAAATGTAGCAAATTTATAATAAATCGAATAAATCTCAGAAATGGTTCCATACAGAAAACTGATTATTTTCAATGTCCACAGTTAAAAAAGAAGTGACGAAATTTTCATCACAGCAGAATTATTTTAATAGTTGTGCTGGAGGCCCACACAGGGCTAAATGTCTGTTCTACGTCTCGGAATAATTTCAGCTTTGCACTGAATCATACTGATTTATTCTGTTTATTCACTCCAGCCCTTAGATGTCTAGACACTCCATAATGTGTGAGTGATAACAGCCACTTCCAGACTGTTTGATAGTGTCACTTTACCTATTACTATTTTAAGTGTGAGTGCCTGGATATGGCAGGTTTGTATCCTTTATAAATTTCATAGACAGTGCTTTTAAACGGCAAAGAGTTTAAACATGTTTGGGGTTAAAGAGGGCTTTGATTCTCGTGGTATTTTGTGGCTTCCTGTTGTTAGGAAATCTAATAACATTATTTAGAGTTATTATCAAGCGTGTCAAATTATCAAACTGAACAAGACGGATCAACGGCTCCTACAAAGGTTAATTAACTGATTTGTTTGTAAATAAAAGAAACATTTTACCACAAATAAAAAAACTGATCCCAGAAAGTCTTTGTGCAGTCCTTTAAAAAATAAGTCAAATAAATATAACAATTCTAACTGTTAATAATAATAATAATAATAATAATAATAATAATAATAATAATAATAATAATAATAATAATAAATTCATTAACTCAAGCTTGCTAGTTACATTTCTTAATTTAAAAGAAAAAAATCTTCCTTGACAAGTAGATGGACATCTTTATTCTGAATTTAATTCTCTCTGAGTCAATCTCTCTCTCTCTCTCTGCCAGTAAATTGGTTCGAAGCATAATATTCCACTATCCACCAGCTGCTCCCTTGGCAACACTGGCGTTTCTGTTGCCATGGCAATATCACTTGAGCTTAGCCAGGAATAAGCTCTGGCACACTGCCACTCTAACGTGTGAGCGCATGGCAGTTGGTTTGGATTTTCAATCTACCACTGTGTATTCCAGTGTGTGTGTGTGTGTGTGTGTGTGTGTGTGTGTGTGTGTGTGTGTGTGTGTGTGTGTGTGTGTGTGTGTATATGTTTAAATTTATACTCTGTCCAGGACAGGTGTGCATGTGAGTGTTAGTGGCCAGTGGTCATCAAAAATGTGCATGCATACGCTACGTGTGGGGAACAGACATACATTTGAGGAGTGCATCATGGTGTTTGAGACTGCACCAGTGCTTAGCGCTTAGTGTGTGTGTGTGTGTGTGTGTGTGTGTGTGTGTGTGTGTGTGTGTGAGAGAGAGAGAGAGAGAGAGAGAGAGAGAGATTTTGTTAATTTAATGAAATGTATTTAAGTGAAATTCTTCAAAATGACAAAAAAATAGGCATTCAAAGGACAGCCATACTCATCATTAAAAATAAAAAATTATCTATCTATATGAACCATGAATAAAAATATATAACTACATGTACATAAAAAATCTTATATTTAGAATGTGATGTTGAAACCCTCCTTTTGTTGTTGTTAAAATCTGCTTTTTTTTAAAGCAGTTGCTGAAGTAAAGACACACACACACACACACACACACACACACACACACACACACACACACACACACACACACACACACACACACACACACACACACACACACACACACACAAATGACACTGTAGACAGGAAGGAAGCTGGTGGTTCAGTTGCCCCAGAAACCAGGTGATGCATACGCACATGGAGTGTGTCGCAGATGACATAACAGATTCCATGACGAAAACAGTGACAACACAGAAAAGGTGAGAGTTACAGGAGGTGAGGCCGTGTTTTATTGTTTTAAAGGAACATGCACATCATGGTATACATCTAAAGTAATTCAATAGGAATCAAACTATTGCCATAGAGGAAATCAATTCTACATTATAAAGCACACACAGCTGTAGTGATTGCAGTGATTGCACAAATGCTATTAATAAATATTCTACAGCAGAACTCACTGCTTAACCTATTAATACAAAGAGATCAAATTTTGTAAGGTTGAATAACTTACCCCTTTTTTACCCTAAGTTGTTCTTCTTTCATCATCAGTTCAATACACTCCCTGTTCCGTAACCGAAGAGTGAATCACAGATGAGAAATCGAAAAAAGTAGATTGGATAAAGATTAAGTTTGGGCTTAAAACGACTCCAGCATGTTAAGACCACGTCAGTGCTGTTATTTCAGCAGTGAAAATATTAACTAATCCTATTAAAAATATTCAGTTTAGCTTTTCTAATTAATATCTATTGTTTGTATTGCAAGTACCTTATTCGTAGATTATTTTATAGTAGATTATTCAATCCAACACATACAGTAACTGTTCATGACATCACTTTTACTCAACATTTTGCACTCAACACTTATGGAGCAGGTTAAACTTCAGGCAGATGTCTAAGCACTGCTAAATTTTCTTTAAATTCTGTCCAGCCAATTTTGCGCAATACATTTATGTTTGGTATCTTTATAGCGACTATATCGGGGAAAATTTGTGACAGGAAGGCATTTAATGCATGACACTGGGCTCTCAGTTCTGGTATTTTACACGCCCTCACATCAGACTGCTGTGGATATGTTTGCTCTATAAGTTCCAATAAACCATCAGCCAACTGCATACAGTACACATCTTTGGTCACATTTTAGTTTAGAATATTGGAGAATGTGGCATAGAAGATATAACCAGCTGTTCCACTAAAACAACTTCCTGCACACAGCACATGTATCTTATGTCTCTTAATATGCCAAAATGAGTGCAAAGAAATTGCAAGAAATTAAGTCCAAAAATGCTGTTTATATAATTTTGTTGTCAAACTGTTTGCATAAAGATAAACAGTACAAAATGATGCTTATATGATACCTGCATTAAGAAAATTAGTGCAATAGTGTACTAGCTATATTAGAGAACTATAAGTGATTGGATAGGAAATAGTACAGCTCTGGGAAAGAAACTCTACCTTACTCTGTTTCCTGATTTAAGCAGAGTGAACATACCGTTTCCTGGGTGGGTTGATCTCTGCTAATATCTCCGGCATGGGTACTGTAGCATACACTTGTGAAGAAGTTCAGTATCAATGCTCCACTGTACCCGAACAGATTTTTCACAACACAGATGCTACTTGAACAGAACACGGTTAATTACTACCTTTATTTCTCAATATAATCTCGCGCTACACTAATGCAGCGTGTCACTACTGCTTGGATACCATCAAGGTGGGATGTTTTCTCAGTATGCCATAATCTGACTGTCTGCTTCATGTCTGAACTCTGGCCTCACAGGAACTCTAACTTTAATGGACCAAACATGTGGAAATAGCTTGGAGTTCCTGAAATGTGCAAGTGGGGTTTGTGTGTACAGTTTCCACAGACAGATGCATCTCTTTCACAAGTTAGGGACAAATTGTCAATTTTCAAGGATCAGGCATTCAACTTCCTAAATGTTCATGAAAACATCTGCAGTGGTCTCTGAGCAATGATCGTCGTTCCTGAGCGGGCAGCCATCTTTATAACTTTTACAACATTCAAATATTTTACTGTGGCTAAGAGTCCCTTCTCTGTACTGTGCTCGAAGTTTTATGTGAATTGGTTTTACGCCTTAATTCATGAGAAATTTAATCACAAGTCCTGGTTTGACTTGAATATCCCTTGTATTGTAATGTCAAGTGGATATTAAATATACACAATAAAGCACAGTTGTGTGAGGACAAGATCAGCTACACTATGTTAAAATAGCCATGATTGCAACACTTGTACAGGATGCTATTTGTAGTTCTTGAGATGCTGTTTGAATATTCATGTCATTTGCAGTTTAGGGATTCAACACTTCTATAGCCGCAAAGTGATTTCTCACATCAGGCTCACATTGCCATTGATACATTTAACTTCTTCATCTGACCTTCTTTACAATAGCAGAGTTACGGCTTTACCAAACACTGTATTATTAATGAGCCACCACAGCCACATGCACACACCACATGTAAGTGGTCTGCTTGGAAACCAAAATAGCCGTGCCCTGGGGCTTTTCAGCAGACAGATTCTTCCTATGGAAGGAAACTAGGAACCCTTCCCTTCTCTTAATGTGCCCCAGCTGTTTTGACTGCAAATAGTAGCAACTGTGAGCAGGACGGACTCAAAGAGACTAATTCCCACTTAGCCAGCACTTAGGCAGAGATTTATTGTTTCCTGGTAAGGGAGGCCCGATTAAGCAGTGTGGCGGAGCTAATTCTGATAAGAACAGGGATGAGTGCAGACCAGCGCAGCAAGGTTTAGGCTGCACCTGTCACACAGCAAAGATATCTCATTGTTATCGCTCCAGACTTCTCAGGAAGAAGGAATATTCTTTAAGTGCATCCTAAGAGGAGTAAAGTCGCACAAAAAGTGAATTTTAGCATTAGCAGGATGTCCGACTTGATAACGCATCCCTATACGTCTCCTGTTGGCGGATTTATGGTGAGACAAACAATGCTTTTTTGAGACTTTATTTTAAAAAGTGAACAAATGTCCATCCTGTTAGCACACGCAACTGATGAGTGAAAGAAAGATGAGCATTATCAGCTGGCAGAAGAAGGGATGTGCTGAAAAAAAGGTGACACACCAATCAATGACATTATGTGCTAAGATTCCAGATTTTTTTCATTATTTTCATGCATATATAAATAATGATTTCATTTAACCAGGGGAAAAGCTTTCCTTACCTGGCTCTATGTGAAACAAAAAGTGATTTCCCCCTAAATCTAATAACTGGTTGTGATACGTTTGGCAGCAAACTACTGCAATCAAGCTTCTTTGCAAAATTTTTAATTCAACCACACTGGAGGGTTTTCAAGCATGAACAGCCATTTTACGGTAATGACACAGCATCTCTATTTGATTTAAGTCTCACTTTGACTAGGCCACACCTAGTGGACTTGCTAAGTCACAAACAAAGAGTGCAGATTTCATGGTTTCATCAATTACTGTACGGCAAGTTGCCCAGGTCTCCAAACCATTACACTACCACCAGTGTAGACTGTTGTTTTTATGAAATGCTGTGTTGGTTTTATTCCAGATGTAATGGGATGCACACCTTCCAAAAAGTATTTTGTCTTATCAATTACTTTATTTCTCATCTGTTCTTGAATTTCTTTAGATCTCAGCACGATGTGTTGCTTTTTGAGATCTTTTAATGCACTTCACTTCTAAATACGTCAGATAGGACATTTATAAGTGATTCAACAGCTTGGTAGGAATCAGGCCTTTGTGCAGCAAGTGAAATTTAATTCAGCTTTAAAGTTGAAGTCACAGTTCAATCCAGATTTAGTTTGGGGGCAGATTTGGACAACTTTATATTTATTTATTTATTTATTTATTTATTTACCTTTATAAATTAAATAATTAAAAAGACTGTCTTAAACAGGCTGTTCATGCTCAAAAACTTCCAAGGTGGCTGAATTAAAACAACTCTGCAAAGAAGGGTGGGCCAAAATTCCCTTTTTCTTACTCTGAAAAAGTCTTTGTGTAATATAATGTTATATATAATATGTAATATAATATATCTTTGTGTAATATAATGTAACTGCGTCAAAAATAAATAAATAAATAAATAAATAAATAAATAAATAAATAAATAACAATAATAATATAAAAAAAATACCATAGCATTCTGTGTGTATACACTACCAGTATTTCTTTCTATATTGTAAAAACAATGCTGAAGACATCCAAAATATGCAATAACCTCCTTTGGACAGTTGATATTGAGATGTATTTGCTAATTATGCCTTGTAAAGCCTTCGTAACGGCTCTAATCCGAGGTGCTGTTAATAAGTGATTCCTGAGGCTCTAAATGAACGTCTCCTCTGCAGCAGAGGTAAGTTTTGCTCTTGCCTTCCTGGGAAGGTCTTTATGAGAGCCAGTTTCATCATGGTGCTTGATGGGTTTTGCAAATACACTTAACAATACTTGCAAGAACTATTCCAGAACAGCTCACCTTTATGTCTTTAAATAACAACTGTTACAACTATTATTGTCATTGTAACGTAATTACCTAATTACATATGAGTCATTTAATAGTTTATTGTTTTACAATGTAGAGAATACACCCAAAAATGCGACCAAACATTTGACAGGTTTGTCCAAAATGTATATTTAGATAAAAAAAAGAACAATTTGATTGTTAGTATATATTGTTATATATACTATTATGGATTAACACCTTTTACTGCTTACATGCTTACAGATTAATTTTGCTCAGTATTACTATATGTTACTATATGTATATGCCACTCCTGACAGTTAGCAAAATAAACGATCAACTTAAGATAAAACATTTTGGAGGGGAAAAAAACTAAGAAAAAAAAAACACACAATTTGCTAAATTTTTAACAAATTTGTTATAATTATTTATGACCAAAGGAAAAGAGAATTGCCACCTAAAATGTAACTATTTACATTTTTCAATTAAATTATTATAAATTTGAAATTATAGCAATATTGTATTAACTGTATTAACATTATTTGGTTTAAAACAATTTAAAATAAGGCCAATACACATGAATGAATCTATTAAGACAAACTCCTTAGTTTAGGCCTCTTCTTTTCTCAGACTGTGACCAAGATTAAGCCAAGTCTGGTCTAGGCACACCACCTTTGAATATGTTTTTAATAAATCAATGCCCCTGCACGATCAGAGGCTCTGGTGCAGAGGGCAGAAGGCAGAAGGCGACTTGTCTTTAATCACTCTGATTGTTCAGTCATTTCCAGGGTTCAACCTCTGATGTTTAAACAGCGGTAACAAGGTACTTGCACGCCCCCTAAAGAAGTGTGCATGCTGGAAGCAAGCTTGTGTTCCACCTCACACAGTAGCTGGAAACAGCCAGGACCTGATGGATCTCTTCCTCTGTAGACAGTCAGCATTAATGGAAAGCAGAGGGAATAATAAAGGAGATAATTATTCAGTTCATCTATCATACCAGGCATAAAATTGCATTGTATTTCACTTTTAAAGTAAAGGACGTTTTGTACTCAACAGACACTTGAGCCTGTCATGTCAACACAGGAATTGGTGCTAAACTAAAACTCCCAGAGTACGGAGCGGTCAATAAAGCCATTATGGACAGTCTTGCGTTCACATTCACCTGACTACTGATTGCACATACCTGGACAGATTTATCTACACACGCATATAAGAACTTTCATTGCGCCTTCACAAAAACATGCTACTGTATGTGTTCTTATACCAGTTGATCTTCTGCCTACTGGTTTTTAAAAGCTCGTTTCTGGTTTTCTTGCCTTGTGCTTGTCTGCTATTCTCAAATTTTGCACTTCCAGTTCAGATTCCACATTCATTCAGGGAGTGTCTCTCATGTTACAGCACTGATCAATTCAGTGCAGCTGGAAACTTCATTGATTACACCCTTGTGGAAAATCCCCAGCTGTCGTTGCAACCTCTGCAACACCCATTACCCTCCATGTCAGCTCCATGTACCGAGAGACCATTTCACTCCTTGTCACTGTTCCTACCAAGTTCACAGGGGTACTGGCCTTCCTGTGGGTGCAAACCCATACCCCTTAGATTTCCTGAAAGGAATTACATGCTGCTCAGTGCCAGATGTCACCAATATTGTCTCCATATTGTCAAATCAGATTCTCGACTTGACTTGCACCCAGCTGAAAATGAGGAAACCTTAAAGGGGCATTGTAGGGGACCTGACCTGGAACATTAACAAGGAAAATGCTGAATGGTGAGAACCAGTCCAGTGTCCAGAAGAGAAAAGTTTTGTACCCTCAGCTTTCTGGGACAAATTAACACACAAATTAAATGGGACATACCACTATCATTTTGTAAGTACATTAAAACTGCTATAAGGGTGAATATTCCCAAACATTGCCCTGTGGGGAAAAGGTTTGTACCCTCTGCCTTCTGATATTGATCAGCTAATCAAGAAAGACATCATGAAGATACTGTACATTTAGGAACCTGACAACTGGGTATGGCTCTCAAGCAAAATTGTGTATCAGTGATGTCCGGAAGACGTGGCAAATATGTTACTCTGTTTCAGAAGCACTAATTATTGGCCTGTATCAGGCAAAGAAAACAACTAATGAGATTTGCTGAAACTATTAGAATTGAGTTATGAACTGAAAACACATTATTAAAACCTAGAGAGATAGTGCTGAGTCATTATTTTTGAAGGAAGAAATGTGGTCGGAAAAACATCCTGAATCAGCGTGGTGGGAAATCCCTTCAAGTCTTAGTGAAATCAAATCATAAAAAAAAACAGTAGTGTTCACAGTCATATTTAGGGAAAGTAAAAGCATTTCTACATGTACAACGCAAAGGGAACTCGAAGGACTAAAGATAAACTGCTCTGTAGCCTTAAGACAACTTATCAGTGAGGCTAATTGGGGAAATAAAATGTTTATCCAAATAAATCCAGAGTAGTGCTTGTGGGGGCAGTGTTATGATATGAAGTTGCTTCTGTTGGTCAGTTTAGGTTCAGCAATGTTACAGTATGTGCCCAAAAAATTAGGTCAGCTGACTAGCTGATTTCACTGACCAGGTTTTTTCCCATTAGATTTTTTTTTCGTTGCTGATAACATGTGGTTATTACAAAATGATGATGTCAGAATTCATCTGTTGTAAATTGTGACAAATTGTAACTGTTGTAAAGTGGTTCAGGGAGCATGAGGTATCATTTTCACGCCTGGATTGGCCACCACAAAATACAGAATACTTTTTTGGGAAGTGCTGAATGTTGCATAAACGTATTTAAATTATGCCACAGCCATAATGAAGGCAAATAATATATAGTACAAATATATAGTAGCGTGTAAGACTATTTTGTTGGCCGTGATTAACAGCAAAATTCTTAGTCTTGAATTAACACCCAGAGTGTTGATTTAACACTTTCAGAGTTCATTCATGACCATTAGGTCATATATAAACACTTGGGGTGTTAAATCAACACTGGGAATTTTGCAGTGTACATACACTCACAGGCTACTTTATTAGGTACATCTGTTCAACTGCTCGTTAATGGAAATATACTGTATAACCTCACAATCACGTGGAAACATGCATTTAGAAGAATGGACAGATTTGTTCAAGTTAATAGAAAGGTTAGAGTAACTCAAATAACATTTTGTTATGACTAAAGTATGCCAAAGAGCATCTCTGAACACATAACATGGCGAACCTTGGAGTAAATGGGCTACTGCAGCAGAAGACCTCACCAGGTGCCACTACTGACAGCTAAAAACAAAACCCGAGGCTAAAAAATCTGCATGGATTGAAAAAAATGGAAAATTTCACCTGGGTCTCGATAGGTCTCGATTTGTGCTGCAACATTCAGATGGTAGGGTAACAATTTACCATAAAAATATGAACGCATGGATCGATTCTGGCTTGTATCAACAGTTCAGGCTGGTGGTGGTGCAGTGGTGTGAGAGATATTTTTTGGAGCCCTTAGTACCAATTGAGCATCGTTTGAAACTGAATTGAAAACACTCACACGGCCTCCACAGTCACCAGATCTCAATGCTATAGATCACCTTTGGGTTGTGTTGAAATAATAAAGTTATACATCTGTATGCATGATATTACCATGAGAATATGGGCAGAAATTTCTAGGGAATGTTTCCAGCACCTTGCTGAATTTATGCCGAGAAGCATTTCTGAAGGCAAAAGGCGGGGCCCAGCTTGCTCAACAGAGAAATACTGATAAATTAACGTATACATATTTACAGAATTTTTTTCAGAATATTTTTTTAATAAAAACCCAGTACTAGCAAGGTGTACTTAAAAATAAAGCATCATGATGGCTATGCTAACAGGGCTTGTTCATAGTATTTATTTATGTTGCATCTGGTGTAACAGTTTGTCAAGTACATATGACAGCCTTGTGCTAAAAAAAAAGTCATGCAGTTTATTTGTGGCACCCTACATATATTAACATCAAGCTCTCAGTAAATTGCTATGCAGTTCTTGTTCTGCAATGTAACATAACTACACCCACACCTACAAAATTAGTGTAAAAAAATTTATAGGTTTTTAAACCTAGTGACAAGTGGACATAAATTGTGTTTAACCAACAGTTTTCCTCATCAACTGTCATCACCTGTATAATAGAGGAATACAAAAAAAGGGAACAGGCTATGTTCAAGAAAAAATGACTCCTAAATTATGAAGCATAAAATAGCAGGCTAGTTTGTAAATAAGCTCTTATTTCAAGAGTGACTAATAATAATGGCATTGCTGTCTTGGAGGTCAGGGGTTTCATTATGACATTGGTTTATACTGAGTTGCATGTCCGCCTGATGTTCACATGGGTTTCTTCCCACTGTCAAAAACATGTAAATAGACCTTAGGTGTAGATTAGTGTGTGAACTCCACTGATAAAGAATATGACCTACACAGGTGACCTACACATGTTGAGGTTTGCTATACTGATAGACACTGTGTTCATGTGAGAGATACAAATATCTATGTTAAGTTCTGAAAAAATACTGTATGTGCATGTTTCTTCTATGAGACTTGATAAGAACTATGCAGTTTTGTACAAGTGTTTTTGTGAATGGAAATAAGGTATTCGCATTATATTAAAGGTTGCTTATATTATAACATACCATGTCCTGGTGCATTGGACCACACTGCTTTTAATGAACCCATGCGAAAAGAGAATTATCATGGGCTTACCCATTAAATCATACTTTTGTATACTGAGGGCATACAAAAACAAATGCAAAACTCAAATTCAATACCTCTGCATTCCACTCTCAGTTGGAGCTGCCACTCTGTGCCGACATTGTCCCTTATTGGGACCACTAATGTCCACTCCACTCCCATTTGAGTGGCTGATGAATGAAGGAACAATGGATCTCCTGGTGGCTCCCACTTTCCATTGCTTGCACAGGGTTTGATTTGATTTGCCCCAGCTTGAGGCACCGATTTAGGGAACAAAAGTGGTTTAAGAAGTGGGGGTGGGTCCCCTTATGAAGCAGCTGAAGGTACAGGGATTCAGATTGAGCTTAACTCACTATACCCCATTTTGGGGTCCCGACTGGGAAGGACACAGGGAAGTACTGACAATGACATAAAAGGGACCTTCCGAAGGCTTTTTATTGTAAGGAAGTGACGGCCATGAATGGTGACAGAGCTTGAATGAGGTCTCTTAAGGTGATGTGTATGCCTTGTTACTGACCATTGTGGGCACAGCATGGGGACCAGGAAGGGTGACAGTCCATTTTTTTTTCCCAAGAAGGTGTTCATCCTTCAAGGAGGCCAAGGAATCTTCAAAGTTACACCAACTTAGACCTCCAGCATCACCATCATTGTTCCCATGTGGTGGGCCAGAATCTTTGAATAGCTTGTGGTAGTGCATGGGCCTCCTGTAAAAGGAGACGAGTCAAACTGTGTATACTGCACTAGCTTTCATTGGTCTCTTACGATTGATCTGTGTTCATTCACATGATGAGACATCCATCAGAATCTATTTATTGACAGCTGAGGAAATGAGTACAACATGTTTCTTTTGTCAGGGTGTGCTTTCAGGGATGATAATTCCCCCTTGTCTAATTTGTGTTGAGACATTGAACTGGGAAAAAATTCCTATGCCTTTGAGAAGCCACTTTAGCTTTTGAGAAGAGGTTGACGTATGCTTTTGAAGTGCTTTGAGATAAATGACCAGGTTTGCTTCAAGCATGAAAGGTTTTCAGCTTTAGGTTGACCGTTATTTTGTGCATATTTCTTCTCAGCATAGACCATGGTGAAGAATATTGTAAAATTGTCTGTGTAATTTAAGGAATTCTTGAGCTATTGATAGTTATTATATAAGCAAAAATCTGCCACTTCTTAACAATACAGGTAATATTAATCAAAAGTTTTAAAATAATGCTCTCTCTCTCTCTATCTCTCTCTCTCTCTGTATGTAATATAAAATAAACATAAATATACATACATAATATGAAATGAACATATTAAATCAAGTCTGAAATTAAACCAGGTTTAGAAATTGGATGTTGGAGTTTAAATCTTTATAACTTTTTCAATGTAAACAGAATATGTATTCTGTATATGCCTGTCTGAGGTGAGCTTTAAAGTTTTTCTAAAAGGCTGTATAAATGTCCTGATCTATTGAGTAAATAGAGAATATGTTAATGTTTTATAAAGGAAGATTATTATTTTATGATGACACAAAACTCTCTGGGATTCAGAATTGGAGATATTCAGATACATAAATTAATGCAAAATAGGCAACACTAACAACAAAAAGTATTCGGAAGCCCAAACAAATCTGTGGCGGTACAAATATTTAGGATATGTAACGTATATTATGTGTAATGTCCAGTTCATTATATACAATTTTATGATAATTTATTATGTATGTATAATGTCCACCATACAATTTTATGATAATTTATTAGAACCAACACATTAGAAAAAAAACTGTAATCTAAGTGACATATTAAAGTAATCCCTTTCACTACTGTCAGAGCTTCTGTTATAAATACTGAATAAACATCATTTGATAGATTAAAATTAAGAATTCCACTATACTGTGGTATGTTTGTAAGGAACCATTTCCATCACTAAAACATCTGATAGCATGATTAAAAAAAAGACATTGTGTTAACGATGCTCAGTATTAGACAGGCTTAAAAATTGCTTTGGATGACTGCACAAATTCAACTGGTTCCCCACAATCTTCTGGGTGTAGTTAAGGAAATATAGACTGTAAATAGGTTTGACCTAACCAGTGTGTTTTATCGCATTCTCCAGGGCAATTCTCTAGATTCAGAATGTAAAGCTTTTCAACACTGTGCCCACTTAACAAACATATAGTTTTATTTACTTAGGAGAGGCAAAGTAAAAAAAATAATAAAAAAAAAAAACGGTGGAGTGATGTGGGAAGTTTCTGGCAGAGGAACCTGGGTTGGCAGAAACAGCTGCAGCCCTAGGCTGGGTTCAGAAATGTAGCGATACAGGCTGGCAAAGGCCTCAGAACAGGTTGCTGTAGACTGTTTTTTTTTTAAGCTTCCATCTTTCACTTTTAAATGTTTGTTGGTTATTCTTATAGGAAGGAAACTTTAAAGTCTCTGTCTAGAAATGCGCAACTTTTCCAGAAAATAGGAACTGTACATATTCTATCCATAGAACCACTGTGGGACAGTTGTTGAGGATTTACACTAGATACAAAATCACTAGGTGCATTGCATTTATTAATTTTTTCCTTGCACTAGTTAGCCTAATTCATAGCAGGTTTTACTTACTTTTTTTATTTTCTCATTGTCTAAAAGAATAGAAGCATCAGCTATAGATTATTGTATTGCTGAACAAGCAACTTATTGGATATGTTGCCAGTGCCTTTACAGTTTGCATAAGTCTAGATTCATTGCGACAAATTATAACTCATATTATATTCTGACTATATTAGTTGCTCTCAGTGGATTATCGTTGTCTGTAGTAATTCAGCTGGCAACATGCATTGCTGGTGTTAAATGTACTGTAGTTGTGTCCAATTAGTCGGAGTTGTTAACATGTCAGAGTAATTGCATGTGTTAAGATGCATAATACTGTATGGTAGGCTAAATTAACCTATGGTAGGGATGCTCAGAAGTAAAAAAATAAAAAAATAAAAAAATAAAAAAAAAGATTTGTATGATAATGTACAATAGGCGTCAGCCCACATGTGTACATTGATTTATTGGGTGATAATAATCCAGATTTCTCAATTCTATTCTGGTTACACATGCATGTGTTTTCCCCCAGGACTTTTTGGTTGTCAGAACATAGAAACATTAACCTGACAACATTAGGGATTTTGAGACACTGTTAATATTAGGATTGTTTTTTTGTTTTGTTATTACTTTGATGAAATGATGAAATGATGGCCCAAAATTGGACACATGATGTTGGGATAATTTAGAATGAATAACCCCAATGCAATGCTGCAATATAATTTCATATATATATATATATATATATATATATATATATATATATATATAGAGAGAGAGAGAGAGAGAGAGAGAGAGAGAGAGAGAGAGAGAGAATTTTTTCTTTCTTTTTTCAGCAACTAAGTTGATGGACTGAGCAGGTCTTAAACCCTCAGTGAGGTGAGAGCATTGAGTGCTACCCTCTAGTCCACTACTTAGTGCACATACCGTATAGAAACTTTAATTTAGTTGTATACACAACATACACACAAATAGCACTAAATAATAACTTAAAGTAAAAAATACTACACAACTAATATTTAACAAAGCAATAGGCTTGTTGCAAGTATTAGACTTACAGATATGTAAATCCTTTGCGAAGCTATATGGGATATTGCGTGTGTGCAACATGCCTAAATAATAAGTAACATGCTACACAGATTTTCCACCTTTGTATTGTTTAATAACCATTTGTCTTACAAATTGATATTTTTCCTGTTGATTTTATTAGGTTTCTCTGCAGTTGGGAGCCATGATGCATTCACAGTAATATTTCGCAAAGAGATTTAAACTGAGAGATATTGCAGCAAGTCTCAAGAGATGCACAAGTGCTTTGTGTACAAGATACATGAAATACGCATACTGAGTGTGGAAGCTGTGTTCATCCAGTTCTCTAGTTGTGATTTCTGCAATTGTTCATATGGGGTCATTAATTCAGTGTTATCCCAACACCACTTTATCAGAGTCACGTAGTGTTTTGGGTGGACGATGTTGCAACCTAATTACAACAATGTGATGAAATCATCCAGTATTAGTGTTTCACTGGAACAGAAATCCATTCAATTTCATTAAAATCCTTTGATACTTAAATTTTTTTCTACAGTATCTCAGCAATGTTGGATACAACAATTTTTTTTTAATCATTAAACTGGCAACGCTCATGTCTTTTGAAAATATTTGAAGCATTTTTTTTCTTTAAATCTCTGCTGAATAATACTTAATTTTTTATTTATTTATTTATTTATTTTTTTTTACATCACATTGTTTCTCAGTCACCCAGTGTTCCACCCTGTAGTTTTCAAATTTTACTAATCATTCCCAAGCATGGTCATAAGTCATTAGAGGGCAAAGCTAAATGCCTACTGTTTAGGGACCTTACACAAACCGTGTATAATGGTAATTCAAAGAGATTTGCTGAATGTGTTAAATAGTAGTTAGCTATTCATCAGCTTCCTTATAAACCCTGTCTTACAGTGCATTGACAGTATGGAGTAACTGTCTGTGCGTTATTACCTTTAGAATTGTACATTGTGCTGCCCCCAAGAGGACTAACCATAACAGTTAACATATTAATAATATAAGCACACAACAAAAAAATCTTAAACTGGATCAAATAAACATTTTTTCCATAAAATTTAACTTATATCAATATAACTATATTATTCTTATACAAAGCTTTACAATGCATTGGACATTGTGAACAACCAGACTTAAAAAGGAAAACCAACCACCCAGTGGGTGACACTGGATCGTGTGTTATGGCTTTATCTTGAAGCTCATTTCACTGAAGTTATTAACTGGATATTGATTGACATTTGAGTGCAAAACTGATCACAGCATTTGCAGTCCTTAAACTATCACAGCAACTGCGATACAACTATTTACAGAACTCTAAGCAATCATTGTTGTTGTTTGGTTCGACTGCGGTCCAAAGTCTTCCTCATGGTTTCATTGACAATAATCTCATGGACGTTTAGGTTGTTTACAGGACCATCCTCAGCAATGTAGTTATACTGTATGAATGGCATGTGTCACGTCTTACACAAGCGAGTGTCTAAACGCTGTAGTAAGTGCAGTGCTACATGACACATTTAAGACAGGTTTACACTGAACTGCATATACTGTAGTCTGATAGATTAAATTATTATACTATTTATTCCTATATTATATGTTTATACTACTTTTGTTAGCTTTGTTTTTTTTTTAGCACTGATAGAAAGATTTTTGCACAAAACTATCCAGTTCACTGATACTGTTGGTATGTGTACAAATGGAAAATAAAATTTCTTGAATCTTGAAATAAATGAGCATAATTGTGCTGCACCGTCACCATAATTAGATCTGACTCCACTGTAACTTACTGTGTGGACACCCTGGTGCTCTCTAATGAAACACTATCTTTTGTCAAAGAGGAGCAGCAGCATAACTAACTAAATTTCCTCATGGTAGGACACCAACAAATGGCCCTCTCTAAGCAAATTTGGCAGCTTTGAGTTATTCTATAGCTCATGTGGATGGAACAATGAAGTGGTATTAATCCTGAACCGACCATGTTTCTCAGAGTCTTAATAAACTTTATAACCTTCTCCACAGAGGTAGCTTTTTAAATGGGGCATGCATACAGTATACAGTATACAGTATATATATATTCAAAAGATGTTTTTCAACACCTCATTTGTCACAGGGCATGAATATAAAACTTTTCTCTAATATTACATTTATTGTTAATAAGTGACAGACACTTGCTTATCCAATAACTATCAATACCTATAGTTTATGTCCCAAATAGGGGACTACTATAATTTACTATAATAAAAAAAAAAAATTTAAAAATTAAAAAACCCTTCCAGGAGGCGACTGTTGTGCAAAAGTCTTAGGCACCATGAGTTTAGTTAAAAAAAAAGAAAAAAAAAGAAAAAAAAAGAAAAACCTAAATATTTTCTTTTTTATGGAATTTCGTACAAAAACATATCTGATTTTCTGATTTTCTAAACCAGCACATTATATAAGTGACTGCTTTTTAGAACTTGGTGCAGGTTTTTACGCCGAATGCCCTTCCTGATGCAACCCTACCATTTTACCCAGACTTGGGAATGGCTATGTAAACTAGGAAACAAGGTCACAAACAATGAAAGTCACAAATGTGACATGGAGCTGAAATAGATTTTACACTAAGCTAGTGACAAGAATCTCTCTTAATCAGTGGTGGATATTGCAAGACAGATGTGACAGGTTAGTAGTTAAGAGATTGTGAGTGGGAACATAGTGGTGCTGGCAACTGTTGTCCTTGCCAGCCATGTATGTGGCCTGCACAGTGTTCTGGAAAGCTGACATGGCAGAAATATGACATATGGTGGGAGGATACGGAGACCTTGAAAAATAAGTATAACGATGAATGAATACATTTCACCATTTTAGTCCTAATTTTATTTATGTTTTGGTGGTTGCAAAAGAGGG